>JAOQMQ010000196.1:678304-699888 GCA_027563845.1 Erythroxylum subrotundum | reverse complement strand
ACTACTGTCTATCTCTATCTTTGTTTCTCCGTGTATAGACTATCCAATCTCCTCCTCTGTGTGCTTTACTCCTAACAGATGCGATTTTCAAGGAAAATTAGTTTCCTCTGCTGTGCAGGAACTCCCCAAAATTAGACCTCCAAAAGGAAGTTCAGTAGCAACTTGGATCATCAAGTAACTTAGTCCCCTTCTATGTGCCACCAGAAACAAAAGAAGTAGGTAGCACACAATCTCATGGTGAGGAACCTGTGCAAGGCCCTATTCATTATGAACAAGGGACTGAAGAAACTGAAGGTGAGAATGAGGAGAGAGCCCCACACATAACTACTAATGACATACAAGGTGCTTTACAAGACTATCAGCTCACTAGAGATAGGCAACCGAGACTAAGAGTTCCTAATAGAAAATACACAGATGTAAACTTAGCTAAATTTGCATACGTTGTTGCTGAATCCATAGACTATAGGGCTCCTGAAACCTATGAAGAAGCCATGGATAAAAAGGATGCCGAACAGTGGAAGATAGCTTGTAAGAAGGAGTATTATTCTCTAATGAAGAATATGACCTAGACATTAGTGCCTAGACCTCCTAAAGCTAAGTTGATAGAGAACAGATGGCTGTTCAAGTTGAAAGAGGGAGTAACAGAGGCTGAACCCAACATATATAAGGCAAGACTCGTAGCTAAGGGATATAGACAGAAGGAGGGAGTTGATTACAAGGAAATATTCTCACCAGTAGTCAAATTTATGACCATTAGACTCATTCTAGTGCTAGCTACTGTCTATGACTGGGAAATCATCAAATGGATGTCAAAACAGTCTTCCTATACGGAGAGCTTGAGGAGAATATCTACATTAAACAACCTGTCGGATCTGTAGATAAAGACAAGCCTGATTATGTCTGCTTGCTTCAGAAATCTCTATATGGGCTGAAACAAGCACCTGGACAGTGAAACAAGAAGTCCCATGAGGTAGCAACTGAGATGAAATTCACTAGAAGTGTCTATGACTACTGTCTATACTATAAGGATCTAGGAGAGCATATGTTATTTATATGTTAGTCTATGTAGATGATCTAATCATCACTGGAAAAGAACTAGGCAGAATAGTTGAAGTGAAGAATGCTTTGTGCAAGCATTTTGAGATGAAGGACATGGGAGAAGCACAAAAGCTCCTAAGGATGCAAATTATAAGGAATAGGAGGGAAGGAAAACTGTGGTTAGGTCAGAAGAATTACATCCGAAAGGTGCTTGCTCAGTTCAACATGAAACAAGCAAAACCCAACTCTATTCCTATAAGCTCACATCTGCAGATAATTGTAAGTAAGAGCCCTCAAACTGAGGAAGAGAAGAAAGCTATGATGAACTACCCCTATGATGTTGGAGTTGGTAGTATTATGTATATAATGCTATGTACTAAACCTGACCTTGCCTATGCAATTAGCATTCTAAGCAAGTTCATGGCTAACTAAGGATATGAGCACCGACAAGGACTAAAGAATGTCTTTAGATACCTTATTGGAACTCTAAGCTATGGTTTGCGTTTCTCTAAAGCTAAGCTAGCTAAATACAACAATTTAAGCATATATAGCTTTGTAGAGGTAGATTACGCAGCAGACAAAGACACAAGAAAATCAGTTTCAACATATTTTTTCACATTAGCAGGAAACACAATAAGCTGGAAAGTATAACAACAATCAATAGTATCATTATCAACTATGGAAGCTGAGTTTTATGCAATCACAGAAGGAGTGAAAGATTTATCATAGTTATCAGGCATCTTAAAGGAGATTAAAGCTAACCTAGCTACTTCAACAATATATACAGATAGTCAAAGCGCACTCTACCTTAGCAAAGATCCTGTCTTGCATGAGAGGTCCAAGCACATAGACATTCGACTTCATTTCGTCAGAGACAGAATCGCATAGGGCTTCTTCAATTTGGAGAAAATCTCAGGTGAACTAAATCCATCTGACTTCGGTACAAAGATTATAACTCCAAAGAAGTTCACTTCTGTAGAAATTATCTACAGATAAGTAAAGCCCCTTGAAGTCGACAACAATTAAGAGCTATTTCACACGATCTCAACATTTTAGTGAAACGAGGGTTTTTTAGTTTCTAAAATGCTCACAAATTTATGAACATCGTGAAGATTAAAGGAGAAGAAGGGAATAAATGTGGTGATATTCACCAGATTCTCCATTAATCTTTAACGAAGATATAACAGAAGAAAGACAAATGTGAAGAAGGTGTGTCTAAAGTTCTTGAAGAAAAAGAGAGATGACTCTCGAATGTATGAACAGAAGAGTAAAGCTATGCCTAACCGAAAGACATGTGACACTCACATGAGAAGAATAAGTCAGAAGCTTTATCAACAAAACACAATACATTGTGATCAATAGTCTGAAACAAAAGCTGATGACCAACTGTCAGCGGGTGGTGCGACATCTCACTCAGGACAGTAAATGCCCCTTCTGTAATCATGAGGAGACTATTTTACATGCTTTTCGGGTCTGTCCTCAGGTCAAAACGTTCTGGGGTCAGTTTTCCCAGGATGTTCTTATTCCAGGATTTTTTCAGTACGATGTAGTGCAGTGGGTGACTACCAATCTCAAGACCCACGCTCTGGTTCACCAAGCTTCCTGGGCTACCCTCTATGGAGTCGCCTGCTGGTTCCTATGGAAATGCCGAAACTTTAGCATTTTTTAGGAGGGTTTTCAGTGGCCGAATGCCGGTCACCACATGGTTGTCGATTATGTTCGATGGATTTCTAGAGCGCTCACTGTGGAACGGAGTGTCTTTCGAGGTCCAGGGGCTTCAACGGACCCTCTGGGTGAGTGGTCTAAGCCGCCAGAGGGTTGGGTTAAGCTGAATACGGACGGCGCAGTAAAACATGTGCATAATTTAGCCGCTGCCGGCGGCCTGCTCGGGGACACACAGGGCCAATGGTGTGGGGGATTTCTTCATCGCCTTGGCCGCAGCTCCCCCCTTGAAGCTGAGCTGTGGGGTATCTATTCTGGCCTCCAACTGGCTTGGGGCCTTGGGTATCGGCGTCTCATCCTCAAAGTCGACTCTCTCGAGGTGATCAATATCCTCTCTGCTCCTCATGGTAATTCTACTGATCAGTTTGCTTTGGTTGCAGGTATCCGGAGTCTCCTTTGTCAATCTTGGGAGATTCAGTTCCAGCATGTCTATCGGGAAGGCAACTCGTGTGCAGATTGTTTAGCCTCCCTTGCCGCTTTTGCTAGCCCTGGGTTTTTTCCGCTTCAGGAGCCTCCAACCATTGTCTGGGCCCACATGCAACGTGATCTTCACGGGCTTTTGTCTTACAGTCGTGGCGTTCATTAGGACTGTTGTGTGTTCTTCCTCCTTTGTATTTAAAAAAAATAGTCTGAGACTGATAGAAATAGAGTGAATGTTCAAGAGTTGCTAAAGTACTTATCTGAGGGTATTGGAGAGTGTTAAAAGACCTCTTGTAAGTATTTTAGAAAATACTCAATTTCTTGTAAACTTACTCTTTTCTTGATACTAATAAAATCACAAATATGAGATCCTTAAATGTAGATAGCATTCAAGCTATCAAAACAAGTAAAAATTTCTATTTTCTTTACTTTTCTGCTACATTACTTGCAAAATCAAACCATCTTTATCGGTCTTTATCGTAAAAGATAACAGTATAACACAAACAACCCAATAGTCAGGCATCTCATCACATACCTGCGTATATGTCTACTCCTGGAAAGTGCATCCTCTATATATAGTATTAGCAGCGACGGTAAGGGGGAAACATGACCACTCTTCTACCCTTTAAAGCTATTACGTTTTTTTTGGCTTGTTTCCTTTTTACTAGGAAACAATTTCTTTTTTCTGATTCTGTATTTTTTGTACTTTTCTTGTCTAGATGAAGATCTTGCGGCATATTCATTCACAGAAAAGAAAAAAGAAATTTCACAGTACACTAAGCAGGAAGAAAGACAAGTCTACTTTGACATGAATAGGACTTCCCATTGAAGAAGGGTTAAAGCTAACAGAAGAACTAAGAAGAGTTACCTGACCACTACTTATTACAATTTTTAAGTACTGTAATTTTAACATTTATAATTCTTTTAGTATTTATTTAAATCTGTTTAATTTCATCTAAATTTTGTCTTGGGTACGACATGAACTGTTACTTGCATTGGTTTCTGGACTAGGATTTTATCTGTGACGCCATTAAAAAAAGCTCAATTCTTTATAGTAAGCTGTGGGAAAAAGACAGCTTTTTAGTGTCGTTTTCATAGCCTTTTAAGGGGAAATCAAAGATAAGTATTTTCTCCTCGATAGTCTTAATGAATTAGTACTTCTACTGAACAAATTTCTGTAGCACATCCCATCATGACCTCATCTTTCATCATAGCAAAGCTGTAAAATTCCCACCGCCATGTGTATTCTGTATATAAAGCTAAGCCATAGACCCTTCGGGAGAGACTCGTTTAAGGGTAAAACGAAAGAAACAATCTTTTTCTTCTACTGGAAGAGTAGAGAAACTCCGATTATTCAGTAAAGTAGTATGGGAAGTTTGGAAGAAGATAGATTGGCTCAGATGGTGCATGACTTTATAGAGTCAGAATCATCATCAACCCTATTTCCTACTTCCTCTGAGTTTCATTCTATTAACCATCAAGCTAAATTGTTCACCCTGCAGGTAATACTTTACTCTTATGGCAATAGTTTTCGGTTTTTTTTTTTTTTGGGTGGCGTCTCTGGACGTTATTTGGTTGTTTTCGTAAGTGATATTTCTGTGTTTTAATGGCGATTATCGTGTGATCTTGGCCTTTCAGGAGATACTTGGGACTGTGACAAAAGCTGAGGCTGAAGTTCTGGAGAAAGTGTTGAAACACATGAGAAACCAAATGGATAGCGAGAAGACAACTGGCTTGAAGAATTGGCTTGTCAAGCGGTTGAAAATGGATGGTTTCAATGCTTCCATTTGTCACACCTCTTGTGTCACTTCCCTGGGATGCCCTGCTGGTGGGTCTCTTTTCTTCTCTGGTTTTCTTTATCCATTTAAGGTTCAGCAAGAATTTGAATTTCTGTAGTGGCTTTGGTTTTGTTGAAATACAAGAAAGTAAAAAAAGCATACTCAGGATCCACTTCGATGATGCCTAAGAAATAGTTCTCAAGCATCACACTAAGAACATCTATTCTGAGAGTCTTAACAACTTCCAAAATCTTCAATTTATGGTACTTTATTGGATTTTAACAGGAGATTACGATTACATTGAAATTGTGATGAAAGCTGAGAATGGTTACGCACTGGTGAGGCTAATAGTGGACATAGACTTCAAGTCTCAGTTCGAACTAGCAAGACCAACACAGTCCTACAAAGAACTTACAGACATAGTCCCATCAATATTTGTTGGTGGTGAGGACAAGCTTACAAAGATAATCTCCGTGCTTTGCTCTGCTGCTAAACAGTCCCTTAGAGAGAGAGGACTCCATGTACCACCTTGGAGGACCAGCGCATACATGCAATCCAAATGGCTATCAGGATGCACCAAAGTCACTACCAACACCTCTTCTAGCAGCTACAACAGAGAAACCATGGAAGTTAAAAATGTTAAAAATGGTTTCAGCATGTGGTCACCTCCCATGGTTAAGCCTAAGAGAAGAGGTTTGGGTGGTGGGTCTGGTTTGTCTAGTCAGTTCTCTAGCATGGGCATAAATTGTTGTTGAACATTTTTGGTTAGGTTCCATCTCCAGCAGATGGATAGCCATAGCCTCCAGTTTTGGTGTTCTCTAAACTCTGAAGTTTACTGATATGAATCTCAAAATGGTACACTTTTGATTTTTGATTCATTTACCATTCCTTTCTCGATCATTTTATGTTTATGTTCCTGCACTTGAAAGATGTAATATTATAGTATTTTAAATAAATTTTTGTTTTTACGAAACCTTATGAGCTTGATTTAGATTTATACCTAACGTTGAAATGAAGATTATGACTTCTCCTATATGAGAGTAGAATTTCTCTTCAGGTACCTTGAAACTTCTAATCCAGCTTCAGTAACTAAGTCAAGCGTGTAGATTAGCTCATAGAAACTGAGCTAGACAACAAAAATAGTGAAACCAGCACATATATAATACATATTCATATGCTTATCTGCAGCAGAAACTAAGAAGAAGACAAGACAGAAAATGTTTAAATATGATGTTGGATCATGAACCATTTACGTAGGTTAGGTTTTTGTCTGATGCATAAACGACTAAAGTCAAGCAAATAATGTAGGAAGACTTTGTCCTCTCTCTCTCTCTCTCTCTGTGATATTCGAGCATATCTAGCGAGTGACGTAAGGATCAGCTTACAAGCAACAAGTGAAAGGTAACGACAACCAAAAGAGAAAGAGACGGAGGAAGAGGAAGGGAAACCAGTGGCTCCATTATTAAAAGTTAAAAACAGGTGGCACAAAACAAGGGGAGAAAAAGAGACACCCCAGTCACTTTCCTGCTTGCTCATAGATATGGGGAAGGCAGATCAGTGATCCATGCTTTTGTTTCAGTCTTCGTTGCGTTCTCTTTTATACTTTTCTTGGAAATAATATCGTCGCCGGCCCGGCGGTGGTCGACATTATTTCCGGTCAAGATCGGGAGAGGCTAGAGTCTAGTCTCGTCCGAATAATCTAAAATAATGTATCTAAATTTTTTAGCTAAATTTGAGTCCAATCCGACCGAACCTATTTAGAATCAGATGCTTCTGCAGCAACTCCATGAGATTTGAGTATTATTTTCACCAAACTGTTCCCTTTGATCAATTTAAAAAAGCTGAAAAGGATAAGATCTCTAAACCACAAACTTATAATGGAACTCCATGCTGTTGATTTGACGTGTGTCGTGTCGTAGTGACGTGAAAAATGGTTAGGGGCTGCTCTTCGACTCTGGTTTTGAATGCACTGGTTTTAAATATTTCATCCGTATCACTGTTATATTTTATTAAATTTTATTCATATATTTACATAAAATAAAAGATTTAATGTAATTCAAGAAGATCAAATTTTAAAACTAGTGCATTCACAACCGGAGTCTCCACGTAAATATACAGATAATATTTAACAGAACACGGTAGAAATAACATAATCAGAACATGAGATTTTATCAGTTTAGAGTTAATTAAATTTTGTATTTTAGTTACTCTATTTCAATTATATTTCATTAAATTTCATTCATATATTTATGTAGTTCCATATAAATATGTGGATAAGATTTAATAAAACATAATAAAAACATAGGAGATCTGATCCTCTTAGAGCATATCAAATTTTTTGTTCCAATTACTCTATTTCAACCATGTTCCTTTAAATCTCTTCTATATATTTATATAGGGCTCATATAAATATGTGGGTAAGATTTAATAGAACATAATAGGAATACCATAACCTGAACAAGAGATCTGATCCCCTCCTAAAGTCTCTTAACATACGAGCGATGATTAATTTAGATACGGTAATCGCTTAGAAGTGTAGCCCACCCAAAACATTTCGCGGGTAAAAATAAAAAGGGGTTAAAACTTAGAAGAGAAAACCAAATAATATCTAATGGATGTACAAAAAGACAGGGCAATAAATAGGATTGGATCATAATTTTTAAGATTAATTGTAAAAAAAATTATAATTTACTCAATTTTATAATAATACCACAATTTAAAAAGCAATCTTAAAATATTCAAAATTTTAAGTTTTTAAACAATATTAAATTCTTTATTAACACTAATAATATAATGTGTCACGTCAAATTAATGTTTTTATTATACAACTACTGTATAGATATTAATGTCACATAAAAATTGTTATTTAATAAAATAACATTACGTTAAATTACTAAAAATAAGTGGAGAGAAAGGATTTAAAAAATAATTAAGTTTTAAGTAATTTAATATTTTTTATTTTATTGAATAATAAATTTCATATATGACACTATCATCCTGTGTGACAGTCAGGTGGTAAAAATATTAATATGATGTGACACGTCATGTAATCAATGTTAACGGAGAATTTAATGTTAGACTGCTTTTTGTAAAAAATTAAAAATTTGAAAATTTTAACGTTGATTTTTAAAATTCAAACAGTATTACTTAATTGAATAAATATTCATTTTTTTTACAATTAACCTTATTGTTTATCGGTTTAATCTAACTCAATCTTGTTAATAAGCGGTCTAAGTACAATTTAAAAATTCGGTCAAACTCAAAACAGTATAACTGAAAATTCAATCAAACTCAAATTATCTCAAATAAGATTATTTTAGTATAATGATTATTTTTATCTTAAGTTTTATTAAATTTATATATTAAAGTATATTATTTTAAACAATTAAATCAAAATAATATCAATCTAATATAAGAGGCTTGCCTATTGGACCTTTTAAATCAAATTTTAAACTAATTGTCAAACCTAATCTTGACATAAAATCCCTGTTAACTTAAGGTTAAATTAAGTTGTAACATTATTGCAAATCCTTTGTATAATTAATCTTGGTGGGTTCAATCATTAATACTTAATTGGCTAATTAAACTCTACTTTTGATTAAAAAAAGATGTGGTGCTAAACACATCTTACTAGACTTGATGTTGACATTCAATTTTTTGTCAGGCTGTTCTTATCTTGTTTAGGTCATAGTTTAAGCAGGAAAGATTGGCCAATTTAGGATTTCTAAGAAAAAAGCTTTGAGTTTTGTGCCTGTAGAGAAAAAAGGCCCAAATTGTTTAAGATGTTACAATGCACAAGATTCGTAAGGAGATAAGTATAAAGCATACTTGTCATCTTTGTATAACTGATCATCGTCATCATCACATCTAGTTTGAAATTTTAGTGTAGCGTAATTTAGAAAGGTCTAATAGTACGTAACTTTATCCCTACAAAATAGAGAAATTAATTCTGATAGACCCACATACAAATGTAATATGTAAAGTAATGATGCAGACACGAAGAGCCACCAAAAAGTCAAGGATATAAACTTCCAGGAGTATGTATAACTGATGAGTTACATTATTCAAGACTTAAACTTTCCGGAGAGAATGACTTTTTCTTTCTTCTTGCCCATCAATTGTACTACTCATTATTATCATCGTTGTCTGATTCAGGGTTCAGACAAACTTCACAATTTGGCTCACACACAGAGAGATTATACCCCAAATGAAATGTTATGAATTATAAAAAAAAGATTGTAAGTATCAGCATGGAATATATGCAATTATAAAAGATGTAAATAAGTCATAATAAAGTGTAAAACTTTGATTGTTACGGTATGTATTTATAATTGTAAGAGATCTAAATATAAATTAAAACAATTTTTTTAATAATCTAAAGTCATGTGTATCAATGTCATAATTCATAATTTTGTTTCATAATAAAAATTTTTTTGCAATAGCCATGATAAATTTTAATGATTAAAAAACTTAACCGGCTCAACCGATTTAACTGTAAAAATTTCGAACCGTCTAATTTTTTGGTTCGACTTATTTAATGACTCTTGTTGTTAAAAACTAGTCAGTTTATTAATTAATTGGTTAATTTTAGTAAATTAATAAGTTCTTATGAACTAAATTAAATCAATTAATTTTTATTTAAGAACTTTCTTTTTTAATTAAACTTCAAATTTTTCAATAAGTAAAGACAATCTCTTTCATTCATATTTCAAATTCTTTAATTTTATTTAATCTTTAGCTGATTTTATGATGGTCTAATCCCGATTAAAACTTTTGAACGAATCACCTATTTTAGATTGAATTTAATAAAAAAATTTGAGTTTGAGTCTAATTTTAAATTTTATTTATTTATTTATTTCCAATTTGATTTAAATTTAAAATTTAATTTAAAAACTGATCAATTTATGATTTATAAAATGTCGTATTACTTAATCAAAGAGGGAAAAGAAACGAATGTATATAGCTTTGCATTTTCAAAGACAAACATGTTTAAAAAGTCAGAAAACTTGGAAGTCATCGCTCATCCCTCCAACTTGTAGTTAAGACTCAAGAAGATGTTGGGATCCACTTGTTTCCTTGCAAAAAATTTCCCACAGAGAATGCATTAACATGGTCTGCAGGAATCTGACTACTCCAAGCAACTCTGTTTGATGGAGTAGATCCTGGCCCTGAGTTCTCAAATTCTCCATAGTAAAGAGTCTTCAGAGCAAAATCACCAGACCAAGGTGACCAGCCCTCCGGCGATACCAGAACTTCCATGTTACATTTTATGAAAACTACTCTCGAGTACTCCTTCCATGGCCGTCCCAGGTAGGTTTTGTGAACACTAGGGTTGGTTTTGTACAAGCCCATGTATTCTTCAGTCCCATTGATCGAGCAGTTATGGAAGACATAACCTGTCGATTGTGCAGGATCGGACCTGCCATGTGCTGTTATAGCGTTACTGTCACCTTTCTCAGGATTTTCCTGTCTTGGTTTTACAAGAATCTGACAATCTTGAAAAGTTGCAGCTGAGTTGCCAAAAATGAAGTCTACGTTCCCCACGATGCTGCATGATTTGTAGTATTGGCGAAGGGAGTTGGCGTAAAGTGTGTCCTGATTGCTCAGGAATTCACAATTCTCTAACACTGACAGATCGCTATCTATTCTTAAGGCCACTGCTTGGTGTGTAGGAGGTCCTGCTGTGTTCTGAATCGTCAAGCCTTTAGCCATGAATCCATCCCCAAGAACTCCTGTCAGTAGAATTACAAGAAGAATGAACAAGGCAGGCTCCTGAATCTGGTAAGAGCATCTAAACATTTACTGTATCTATCTTCCAAGTATAATATATGTATGTAATAATAAAACATGGCAGGAGTGAAACTGATCCTGAACATCTGATAGGTTTGATGATAGAAAGTCAAATTCATGATACTTTGATCATAACTTCAGAATTCTGCAGATGATTAGACACTATTCTTTGCATTTCATGTACAATGTGTGTATGTAATAATCAAAATGACAGGAGTGAAACTGGTTCTGAACATCTAATAGGTTTGAAGATTCAAGTCAAATTCATAATACTTTGATCAGAATTCTGCAGAAAATTAGAGATTATTCTTTGCGTTTCAGTTTCCAGTAATTCATAGATTCTCATGTGAAACAAATCTTCCACTTACCAACTGTAGCAGACTCAAACGTTGTAATTCCAGGCTGACCAGCATCGAGTGAACCTGTGATCACTGTTTTGCCAATTCCATCCCCCAAAAACACCACATTCTTCTTGTGAATTGGAACTCTAACAGTCTCTTCGTAAACACCTTCCTTGATACTTATCACGAACTTACTGTCTGTCTTATTATCTGGAGCTGCATTAACAGCTTCCTGCACTGTTTTGTAACAGCCATTGCCATCCTTGCACACAGTAACAGAAGGAGTTAAATTTGATGGGACACCACCCTTAAACTCCATTCCACCGTCTACTCCAGGCTTCTCCCAGAAGCCGTCGTGTTCTGTTTGTGGCGGCCTCCACGAGCGGGTTTCATTCCCGTACAGATCATAAGCAACCACCATGCTCAACGCATTGCTGGTGATATTCATCAAGTTCTGCAAGTGCAAGATCGTTTCTTTTGCAGAGGGTATGTCCCCAGCTCGACTCTGGAATCCTCCATGACAACCACTTTGGTACGTCAAAGCAGCGCTCATCCAGGCACGAACGTCTTTGATCTCACCTCGCGCCAATGAATCGTTGGACAATGAAATCCGATACTCAGAAAAACGCAGATACTCCAAGGAAGACTTAGCAGCATTTGTGAGGTTTTGATTCTGGGACGATCCTAGGAGAGACTGTAACATCGAACGTGCAGTGTTAATGTTTTGGGACGATACCCACATCGCAGATTGGATTATCTGAACTGGGGTTGGATTAGAAGGGACGTTGTTCGATTGGATTAAGGAAGACCGACAGATTTCAGGATATTGTGTAGCATTGCATGCGGAACGGATCTCAGTTTCAGGTGCTTGAGTCTGAGACGAAACAACAGACAAGAGAAGAGGACTAACTATGAAAATAATGCATTTGAAGATCGAGAATGAAAGTGCAAGTCCTGTCATGGCTTTGGAAATGGAATCGGCGGCCATGAAACTGATCAGTTTTGTTGTCTTATAGAGAAACTGGTTTTGGACAAGTTATATATACAATACATGAACACTATGGGAAGAGACATGTTCGTTAATCTGAACAAGTCCTTTTAGATTCTGACATGTTTCATCTGATCAAAGATGAAACATAATTTGAATTTCAGTCCCCTGGAAAAGTGTCAAGGTGTCAAGGTTTGCTTATTTTTAGACACTATATATATAGTAATCTGTAAAACTACCACTAGAATTTAATAAAATCAATAATTATAATAAATTAAATTAAGGATTATGATGATAACTTTAATTATAATGAATTGCATTTAATTATGATTAGTACTTGCAATTCGAAATTATGGGTGAGAGATTTGGACATAAGACTACAAACAAACATAGTCTTTTGTAAGAGGATTTCATGTAATGTCAAAAATTCTTATTTTTTAAAAAAATAACAAAACAAAATTTTTTAAATTTTTGTTAAAAATAAAAAGATAAAATTTTTAAAATTTTTAAAATTTTTGCTAATAATAATAAAACAAACACATATCATGAATATCATACCATAATTATTAATTAAATGTTGTTGATACAGTGATTTAACATAATTTTAAAACTCTTCTCGAATAAATTAAAATTAATTATAATAAATTATTAGAAATTAACTATTTTAAATTAAATTTAGCAAATTGTATATCAATAATATTTAATTTGTTCATATAATCGTATTTTATTAATATTTTTAATAAAAGTAAGAAGATATTTTAAAAAATATATAAATTTTTTTGAATAATTTTAAGAATAAAAACCTTATAAGAAACTTTTTAAATAATTTTAAAAATAAAATCTTCTTAAATTACTTAAAACATATGATAATTTGTTCTTAAAACCCTTTTTGAGTATTAGTAGATTAGATTAGCAAAAGACAAGACAAAACCTTAGAAAAATATATGTATAATGTATACTAAGCTGGGCTTTTATAGAACAGGAAGTGGCAAAAACAAAATCCCAAATTTAGATCCACCCTCTCCTTAACCCCTCACAATTCCAGACACCACTCGCTACCACACTACGCCCGCTCTTCATTTCACCGCCCGGAGCTCTGTTTGTCACCGGAATCTTACAAGGGTCACTCTCTCTCTAATTTAAGAATCTCAAAGTCGCAATCTTTTCTTCAAAGGAACCTTCTTCCAATCTTCACCTTCCACAAATTCGAATTCTCCATGTTGTGAAGCGGCAAAGTGTGAGACTTTCCGAGCTATTGACGCAAATCAAATAAAAGGCCTGCCGCTTATTGCCTCACTAGCCCTCAATCAACTGGAAATCTCAGAGTCTGTGTCATGGCCAAGACTTTGGCTTTACTCTCAAAGATGGAAGCTTGCTCTTGGGTCAAAGTAGTTCTGTTAGTTTTGTTTTTATCGTGGTAGCTTGCTTTTCTCTTCCTTTTTATTCTTCATAGGAATAGAAAAAAGAAAAATCCAAAACTTGTATGTTATAGTCCCTTTATCGAGCTCTAGGGTTGTAGAGGGAACCTGGGTAGACTTCTGCTGTTTGGAGTTTCACCAGCAAAGACGGCAAATTAAGCTTCTGGTCTGCTAGAGAAGGCTTTTGGTATGAATTTTCAACTTCACATAGTATGTAGTGATTCTATTCTATAGATTGCAATGTGGTTAGTCATAGTGTTGCTCTCAATTATCATGGAGAAGTCAATTAGCATTCCTCTCTGCAATGTATAAAAATTAGCACTTCTCTCTGATTTCGTATCCTTCACAAGTTTTTATGAAGGGTATTCTCTTGCAGAGAGATTTGATCTCTATTGTTCCAATCGGGATTAAGCCTCCCCTTTTCATAGTTGATGCTAGGGGGACTTGGCTTCCTGCTGGATCATTTTCTACTTTGAGTCTGAGACTCTATATTGTACGTGGGTTTCCATCTGTGTGTGACTGGGTAGACAAATTTCCAATGATTTGTATGACACATTTGCATGTAAGGCCTTCACTTTGGAACCTTAGTCATTCATCAATTTGCAAAGGCCAGAGATTACAGATAGAGGTAAGGCTGCATACACTGGACCTCCCCAGACTCCATGTTTAGTGGGATTTTTTACTGGGTCTTCGTCGTTGTTGTTGTAGAGATTACAGATAGGCTGGTATTTCGGACATTGTCGGAGACAAGGCTGAATTATGTTCACTTACTTAATTATGCATCTGAGATCTACGTTCTGAATTTTGGAGTTTAAAGCACATAAGTTGATCTAACGTTAGAATGCTGTTGTTGTGATGTTTAGAGGGCTTAAATCATGTTCATTCTATGATAAACAGAGGAAAGGCTTTAACTTTCAGTTTTTCTTCAAATTCATGGATTAGGGTAGGTTTTTAACCTTATAGAAAATGAAAATCATGAATTTAGTGTTGAATTTGTTTCAGAGGTTAGCATTCTTACAAGAATTCATGTTTCTAACTTATGGACATTTAAAAGGGAAGCCAGTTGCATTACTAAGAGAATGTTAAATTGAAATTTCATGGTCCTTGCAGCTGGGACTTTCAAGTTAGAATGAAGAATAGTTCATTCATTGCAGGTTCAATGTGGTTGAGAATTTCTTTGCTTGCTTCAACAATGTTTAATAAATTTTAGTTTTTATATTACCTGGGAGTTGGGTATCTGTTTAATAAATTTAATTATTTTGGTTTTGATATTCCTCAGATTGCTCCATTTGAGCAGACAGTTGTGCTCCTGTTGGCAAAATGAGTGGGAATGGGCGAAAGCGTGGATCTAAATGGGATTTAAAAGAAGAGTCTCGGAATCCATTGGAAAATGTAAGAGAGAATGCTTGGAATGGGAAAGCAAACGTATCTTTTCGTGATAGAGAAGCACACCGGGGCTGGCATTCTCCAGATACTGCTAGCGGGGATCACTCTAAATGGTCTGCTATTGAACCTTTTTCTGGTAGAAGAAGTTCACGAAGAGATGACAAGATTGATGGAGACTGTGACCGAACATTGAAAGCAGTGCCCTCATGGGGTGAGGATGAGAGCTATGGAACGAGAATGTCTCCGGGCCTTGATGATTGGAGACAACAAAATCGTCACCACTCTCCCAAAAATGAATGGAAAAGATCAAGAAGGTTTTGTTATCTACCTGTTGAATACAATCCTGAATCTACTCATAGAGCTCTTGAAAGTGTCACTTTTACTTATGTGTTGTGCATGTAGCCATTGACAATACTGTAAGCAGGAAGTATTAATGCCCCATACATTGCTTTGGAATCTACAATTTATTTAATTTTTTCTTATAACTTGACTAGGGTGACTAGACATGCAGATTTTTTCCCAAATTTCTAGTTTCTAATTATAATTCTACAGGTTAATTAGTACCTGCTATATATTTTGAATGTACAAGTTCAGTGCTTTTCACATCTTTTGAGGAAAAATGCGAAAAAGGAGTACAAATGGATGATGATTATCCGTATTTCATATTTATGACATATAGCAGATTTTTGTTATTTGGAGTTGGTTCAGTTGGTTGATTCTCCTGTTTATGGTGATCATGCAGGAGCAGGAGCCTGAGCCGGAGCAGGAGCAGGAGCAGGAGCAGGAGCAGGAGCCCTGTCCCAGGATATAGGAGAGAATCAGGAATGTATGACAGAAGTAGAAACAGATTAGGCTTACCAGCTCAAGTCTGTAAAGATTTTGCTGCTGGGAGATGCAGAAGAGGAAATCATTGTGATTTTCTTCACCAGGATCATGAGGAGACATGGGAAAGACACAGGAAAACTGCAGCTTCAAAGTATTCCAATCCCCACGATGCGAGAGAGCACCCTCTGGGCAGCTTAAGACCAGATGATTGTTGTACTGATTTCCTAAAAGGTAATTGTAGGAGGGGTGCGTCATGCCGTTTTTCTCATCATGGTGCTTCTGATACATCAGGTAGATGGTCCACAAATGGGGTAGTTAGAGACAGAGTTAATGACAGAAGAACTAGAGATGCATCACCCGAAAGACGTGTGGAACGTGAAACTCATAGAGCATCTGATGTTCCTTGCAAGTTTTTTGCTGCAGGGAATTGCAGAAATGGAAAGCACTGCAGGTTTTCTCATCATGGTGAGACACGCAAAACTCCTGATAGGTCGAGAGATGATAGGTTGCCACACAGCCAAAACTCAGATGATGTGAAGAGAGTCTGGAATGAATCAAAATGGAGTGATGTAAAGTCTTCTTCACATGCTACAGTTTTGAGTGAGGATAAAAATGAAACAGTTGGTGCTCCTGAACCAAGGCTTAGTGAGTGGTCTATGGATGATAAATGGGCCCACAATAGGGATGCAAACAAGATGGGAATTGATCGTAAAGCAGTCGAGAATGATGTAAAGCAAAGCCTAGAGTGGAAGACGGACATTCCTGGTGGTAACTTGCAGGCTGAGCAAAGATCTACCGAGAATTGGCTTGGTGATATGGAGATGTCTCCTGAATGGAATCCTAGACTTCAGCCACTTGACCATATTAATAAGAGAGAGCGTGCTTCTTTACCTGATTTTGACCCAGTAGTAACCCAGGATACTTCAGGTCGTCTGCGCGAAGCCATTGCGGTTATACCACAACCATCTTTCACTCAACAGGAATACAATTTAAGAGAGGCAGGGGCTTTAGCTTTACCCCATGATGATAAGATTGTGAGTGGAAAAACTGCTGCTCATATGAACATTTCTTCCAGTTCCCTGGTAGCACATGGTTTCAACCATAATGGTCTGGCTTCAAATGTTTTACCGCTTCCACGTTTAGATGTTATTGGACAAAGTCAAATCGCAACTTCAACGGAGCCCTCAAGATACAGAAGCATAATAAGCCCTCAGAACCAGACAATGCTTCAGGATGGAAAAGCATTCCCGGACCTCGGGGAAACAAATTCATCCAGATTGAATTCTGGTATCCAAATATCTCAAAGTATGGTTAGCAGTGACCATCTTACTCAGTTTAGCAACATCCAAGCTTCTCTGGCGCATTATCTTGCAAATGGACAGCAGCTTCCACAACTTCTTAGTGGTCATAATTCTCATAATCATGCAGACGCTAAAACTGTGCATCCGAATCAAGCTGTTGTACCTGGGAAGCAATATGATCCTATATGTGACAGCATTGAACCTGAAAAGCAAACTCTCAGAAATAGTTCACTAGGCCTTTCATCTAGCTTTGTTGGGCAGGACAGAGTTGCTGAAGGGAAACATGATATTTCATCTCAAAATCTACCCTCTTCATCTTCTGCTGGTGCACAAAATGGTGATGATCATAATATTGTTGGTAGTTCAACAAGAGAACCAAACGATCAGGGTGGCCAGTCATATCAACTTGAACTAGGTACGGAATCTGGCAAGAAAAATGACGCAACAGAAGTGAAAGAAAGCACAAAAATACAAGCAGAGAAGAAACAAGACAGTGGTTCTCCGGAAAAAATTGATGGAGATGACAAGCATGATGAGAACAAAAAGGGCAAGGATGTAAAGGGAATCCGTGCATTCAAATTTGCTCTTGTAGAGTTCGTCAAGGAGATTCTAAAACCCACATGGAAGGAAGGTCAAATGAGCAAAGATGCTTACAAAAACATAGTGAAGAAAGTGGTTGACAAAGTTACTGGCACGATGAAGGGTGTGAATGTCCCTCAAACTCAGGAGAGGATTGAACAGTATCTGTCATTCGCAAAGCCAAAACTGACAAAACTTACACAGGTGAGGTCTGATTCATACTCAAAATTCTCAAATTGACATTTCCATGTCTCAGCGTTCTTTTCCTTTGAATCAAACTTTATTTTGCTTGTCAAATACGTGATATTTTGCTTTCATTCATCTTTTCTGCAGGCCTATGTGGAGAAACTTCAGAAGGACAAATGAACAAGGAAACTTACAATGTTTCATGCTTGTTTATCTTACCTGTGTTTCATAGCAAGTACATGATTTTACTGATAATGAAGCTTTTAGATTGATGATACACATTTTCATATCATCACACTAACCTTGCCAACTACAAGCTGTAGATTTGCTATTGTTTCATGTTCTTTTTAGTTAAAGGTTAGGTTTACAATCTCTTCCCTTTTCATAGCTACGGATACTATTACTATATGCAGGTACATCCAGAAAGGTAACCTTGGTTTTTGAGTTGTGTGTTTCTGTCTTTTGTGCTTCAAGACTTGTTCTGGAGATACCGAAGTCTAGCATAATAGCATTTTTAGTCTGGAGTTAATTATTGGGACTAAGATATGCAGATAGAAATGGCAATGGGTTAGATAAGGTACTTGGATGAGTTAGGCTGTTCAAAATAATATCATTTTAGAATAACTTTTTAATAGGAGATATTATTTTGGAGTTGAGGAGCGAGCTGGTTGGGCCGGCTCCTTAAGTCTAAGTCCGACTCGAAACCTAGGTTGATTGGACTTAGATAGTTGAGTTCAGATTAGTCGGGCCGGACTTTAGGCCTCTTGCCATCCCCGCGCAAAATATATAAATTTATCTTTTATAGTGTTTATAAAAATTTGAATAAGTCTTTTTAAATAAAATTTAACAATGAATTCTTTGAATTTTTTTATTTTATGAATAAATTCTTGGTTTTTATTTCCCTATAAAAATTGAAAATTTATTTGATAGTAAGTGATAATTCACACCTTAAAGAGAATACCCTATATAGGGTACATTGTACAATATGTTTTGATGCCTAGACGAGCGAAGTGATAGGTACATATTGTATCACAACATGAACTCCTTGAAGGTCCATTTTCTTGCACAAATTCTTGCTAACCCTAACCTAGAAACTCACATGATAACCCTACTTATTGGTTATTTAGAAATCAAATCATCAACTAATATATAGAAAAATAAAAATAATAATCATACCCTTTGAAACTATAATTACATATATCTTTTTTGTGCACAAAAACCTAGTTTTTTTATGAAAATGTCTATGGATAAAGTTGTTCAATTCGTCTTTAATTTAATAGAGTTGATTCCATCTAATATTTATTAACAAAAATTGAATAAATTTATGTATATACTATAAATTTTAATTATTTATTATTAAAACTTTCGAGTCAAAATTAATAATATGGAACTAAATACGAATTATTTAAAACATGTAATTATATTTTATTAAAGAAGTTTAGTTTATATATGAACATAATTAATTAGCCTAAATTACATGTGCTAATTGTACCAGAAAAACAATTACAGACTAATTAGGTTGACTTTATTGCATGTGCATCAACCCATACTGTTCTTACACAACACTCTATGAACCGAGAGAAAGACACAGAGATGGAGAGAATCAAACATGCAGAGGCCGAAATTCTGCTCAAAAGCTATATGTTGTGTTACGTCTGGACTGTCTTATTCCCTGAAAAGCTGACGATCACGCCAACTTTCCGGCCAAAATCCTCCATATTCCCACCTTATTATTATATAGTATTGTATGTACATATATGGCTCGACGTAAGTCAAGCTTGACCGTTATGATTTGTTCTACAGATCATGTAATGCCACTTTCGTCAACCATATCCTAACCAACTCATAGCAGTGTATGTAGTGCAAGCAACTCTTGATTTGTTCTAGTAATTAATATGATTTGCTTCGACTACTGAAGTTTGAGTTGCTAATCACTGATGATTACCTCAGTCTCCGGGTTGAAATCCAGTAGAACAGTGAAACGGGGTCTCAAGGTAGGGTGAGACGGTGGAGTCAAGAGGTATGTTGTAGGTTATCGGCCAGTCTCCGGTAAAGGGTCGGTGTTGGTTGATGGTCTGAAGCAAGCGAACTTGTCTTTTGAGGAATTTGACGTAGCGGATTGCCTCGTCCAGCATTGAAGCAGTGTCCATTTTTGTACCTCCAGGTACGAGTCTTTGAAGAATTCTCATCTTTTCACTGATCCTCTCTCGCCTGTGACGAGCGGCGATGCTCTGTGGGTCGTCGCTGATCCTTACGTTCCTTCTCTTAGGCTTGCTAATCGATGCTAGATCTATCTCTACAGGTTGCATGGCTGCTATTCTGTACATCATCTCTTTCGTGGCTCCTAGTTCTTCTTCTGGTTCTTCTTCTTGTTCTTCCTCTCTAGGGTTTCCCATTTGGCCTCCTAGAAGAAGGTTTGAAATCGGCATCTGGGTTGAAGAAGATGGCGGTGATAGTTGGCTTTGGAGAGGATAGTTAACCGGAGAAAGTGAGCTAAGGGGAACTTGGTCACTGAGGACTTGATGATCTTCCATGAAAATTTCAGGATTCCAAGGGAAAATTGAGAACTTGTCCATGATAAAAAAAAACAGCTTAAATTTGTCAAATTTGGACCAAAAAGTAGGAAAACAAAACAATGGAAGAGAGAACGAGTTGTATCTAAGCGATTCTTGAAATGGTTTCTGACTCATATAAACGATAGAACAGCATAGGTCTCATTTCCATAGAAAGGCCTAAAATACATGGTTTGGTAAGCAAAGAAAGAAACCCTTTTTTGCTTTCTTTGACAAGTGTTTGAATCTAAAACTTGCCTTTGCTTCTTCGGCTTCAGCAATACTTGATCACTCCTAGCCAGAAGGTTATGTGATGCAAGAAGAATTTAAAGTTGGCTTAAAACTAGGGATAGGTAAGATTGGCCATACCTTAGAGAACCAAATAATGATGATTAAGGAATTGAAAAAGTATTGGTTAGAGTCAACACGGACAAGTATTTTAATATCATTTTTTTATATACAACAGAGAAAACTGGTATTACATTCCTAAACGCGGGGATAAGATCCCAATTATATCATCGTGGATATAAGAAATACAACCCAAAAGTGGAGACGGAAGACACTAGAAGATTAGGGTTAACAGAGGGGGCACTCGTACATTTTCTTTATCTACGATATCTTTTTGAGTGACTTTATCATAGACATAAACAACATGTATGTAAATCATATCCTTAATAAGTGCTAAAAGAAAAATGTACAATGTAATTGAAAATTGATATTCCTCTAATGATTTGATTGATATTCCTCTAAGTGGTTCTTGAGGCACATCACATACTTTAGAGAACATCAATGGCATATGCTACAATACTGACTTTACCATCAAAACTACTTGCATGCTACAGTTGCTACCATCATGAAATATAGAAGGAAGCTCCCCTTCTGCTTTCTCGTTGATAATTTGGTTTCTAATTGCCCGTTTGGATGGACTTTTGAGAGGTTAATAAGTAATTTTCTCTACTACAAAAGCCTTTTAAAAGAAAAATGAGTATTTGGCTATAAAATAAAAAAAGCACTTTTTTAAATAGATATGACTTTTTGGCAACTAAAATACAGCTTTTTAAGAAACTCAAATTTATAGATTCTCAAAAAAACGTTTTTCGAGTAAATTTTTCAGATCAATTAATAAGCATATTTTTTAATCCTTTTTGCCCTTATGTTTTATACATAATTCTCACAATACCTTCAAACTCATCTTCACGTTTATTACAATAAAATGCATAATTTATTATGTATTTAACTATTTACTCAACTTGAATATTT
>JAOQMQ010000196.1:644845-678204 GCA_027563845.1 Erythroxylum subrotundum | reverse complement strand
AATAATTAATATATTGTGCTTTGCATATTGTTTAATATAATTTAAATAATTTTTATATGCATAAATAATTTTTATTACAAAATAAAATATAGTTGAAATTAAAAGTGCTTTTTATTTTTATGTTTCCAAACAGTCTACTGTATAAATCTCTGTTTTAAATAACAGTTAAATAGTCAACTAGCGTTTTAGAAAAGTTCTTCTAAAAAAAGATCTACAGAAAAAAGCTCTACTGACAAAAGTTCTACTAATATAAGCTCAACCAAATAGAAGCTAAGAGCTACATATATCTTGATTCCTAAGACATTGGATTAGTACTCAAAGTAATTTTAATTGCTTTATGAATTACTATTCATTAAATCCGAATATATATATATTATCAATTTTAGATTAAATTTAATTGAATTCGTAAATCTAATTTATTAAAACAATAAATATAATTTATACCTTTATATATATATATATAACCCCATACCTCCTTATATTATTTTGGGAATCATGACAACTCTACTTATAAATTATTTTTCGATATAGGACAAATCGAGCATCATACGGTTGATCTTCATCAAGTTGTGGCAGGTACAAATGCCTAGGTCACCTTTTGCTTTGAGATTCAAACATCCTGATCAACCTTTTCTTTTTCTGTATTTTTGTGTTACCATCTTACAATTTCTAAATGTAGTATAGTTGCGCATGCACAATTCGCCATCATCATTCTCTAGGGTTTCAGAGCTCGGAGGTCTTCTCCTCAAAATCACATGATATCATCACAAGAGAGAGTTGATGATCATGTCTTTACATCAACGACTTGAAATCTATCTAGTTTGGTAAAATACTCCTTGAAGATTGTTGATATTAATATTGGTGCGTGCAAAGAAGACCTAATGATCGAAGAAAAAAAACAAAAAAATTTCTCTTTCCCTTTTTAATTTAGAAAATTAGAATTATTGTATTAATATTTCGATATTAAAAATTTAAATTACGGATTACGTATTATGCGAAAGATAAATTATTTCGATACAGGGGTATAATTCAAAATTATGATTAGTTTTGTTAACGTAGGGATACACCTATCCGATGTGCCATATACAATTTGCATGCAAGTGTTTATAATACAGCTACGAGCTTGTCGATGTAGGCTATAATGAGAATGCATCATGCGATCTATATCTATTGCAACCAAAGCTTTCCAGTGCCAAGGAGCCTGACAAGTTAGTGTAAAAGCAAGTACCAGTTCGATTTGACTCATAAAGATTACTCCAATGACCAGAAATCATGTTCCACGCATGAATTGAAGAGGAGTTTTGAAGAGATCCTGAGACCTAAAGATTCGTGGTCCAGATCAGTCCAGACTCGAAATATATATACAAAAATGGTGTCTTCTTAGAGTACTTGTAATATAATGTAAATCTCTGAAGCACCATTACCGAGATAATTGTTATTAGGATATGATCTTAAAGAGCACACGAATGAACAAATTATAGTTAAGCAGAGCTATATCGTTCATGCCAAGATTCTCTGTTCCCTGCTCTATTCAATTAAATCTCAGTTATTTATTTATGTGGATCATTCGTATATCTACATAAATGAATGACTAAAATTCAATAGAACAGAGCAAAGGACAAGACAAGAGATAAAGGATCCGTCTCATATCGTCCATAAAAATGGTGGGAAGTGCCCATAAGACAAGAACCGACTCACTTGGTCAGATGTTTATGACATTCAAGGAAGAACATGGTACGAGAAAGATTGAAACCGATGTGACACGCAATATTCGTATCAAAAGGGTTAAGAAATTGAATGCTCCTCCTCGTAGTCCTTGACTATGTTGTGTATCGAGATTAGGTTGAAATTTCAAGCTTCCTGAATCGGTAAAAGTAAAGAAAAGCGAGCAACCAGCTTGTTGGGTCCTCAAATGGTGGCCTAGGAAAAGATCATATTCATGGTATCAAATTCTTCTGCTCATCAGCTTTTGAGAAGAGAAAGGTTTAGCACTTTAACATCTAAATTTAGGCTTCACATCTTTATATAAATTAAAAAGGGAATTAATAATTCCAAATAAAAAATAATTAATACACTGAAATTTTACCCTTTTATGTGTTTAATAACTTGTAAAAAATATATTCTGACATAATTTAAAGATAGAAAAATTATAATGTAAATTATATAAACTTTAGTGTAAATAAATATTTATAAATCACTTGTTTTCAATAATTTTTTATAAATTAATGAATCAAAATTAAATAATAAATTCAATTTTAAGTGTCTATTTTTTTTTAAATTATGCTAATCAAATTCAAGACCTACTAGTAGGAGATTTTTAAGGAAACTTTATAGCAGGTGGGGTTAAGAGCTTATGATACATGACAATTGAATCTATTTGTTAATTGTCAAATCACTAAGGACTTTGGAGAAATAAAATAAATACCAAATTAAGATTGTATTTTGCCCTAATCAAATCTTCAAAACAATTCGATCTACATCAGATTCTAACTTTATAGTGAAATAATTGTTATGAAATGGTCCAAACCGACAGACGTGGCCATCAAATCGATTTGATTTGTCAACATTCCATTTTAATAATTGTAAAAAATTTATTAATATAAATTTTAAATACTCAAATGATGGACCTGAAAAGTGTGTAATTAATGAATTTTCCTTTGTTACCATATACATTTAATTATAATATTTCTCATTTACACGAATTTTTTTATATTCTTGATATTTAAACCTTTAATGTCAATTTTTGATTATGTTTACTTGAATTTAATACAAAATTAATAATATTTATAATTTAATTTAAATAATTATAATAGTCGCTAACTCAAAATTATTTTGATCTATAAATTTATCACTTATATTCATAAAAAATTCAAGTATTTTAGTAATTATTATAGACTTTCTGCGTATATAATTTGACCATATTTGTAAAATTATAATGTACTTTTGGAGAAATTGGTTAGTAAAAAGTTTGTAGATGAAGCACTAGGAGATGAATTGGTTGGAACTTGAAATGAACAAAGTTGAAGAAGGGTTATCGGATCAACTATAGAAAAATGGCAACAATCAAGGATAGTTTATGTCCATTCCAAACCCTAATTTTCTAATCTTCTCCATTGATATTGAGAAGTGATGCCCCATACCACAAGATTGATGACATACAACAAGGGAATGTAGTTGCTAGGCCATTTTTGGTTGCAGTTCAAAGAGATACTGAGCTGTTATTTCTCATTAAGGCTTCCCAGACACTTGCCGTGACTGTTAAGCTTTATAGTCTGAGCTAATCTAAGTGACTCCTCAAGATGTCCAGAACAGCCTAAGAGAACAACCCGGAAACCATTAATGTTCTTCGCATGGTCCGAACCCATAATCAGACACCGTGGAGTCGAAAAACTTTCGACTCTGATGAATTAAACCTGAATGCCTGCAACTAGTCAACACTGCAGTTAAGGTGACAGGATTATGCATAAATCCACAATCTTTCATTCTCTCAAACAAAGCCAGTGAATCATTTTCTCTTCCACGCATTCCATGGCAAGATATGATTGTGGTCCAAAGTCACCACATTCCAGTTTGGCTACTCCTGAAAGCCTTATCTGAATCAATCAAGCATTCACGTTTAGTGTGTGCTCGTACATATATATATATATATATATATATATATATATAATATCAATCAATCAAAGAGTAGTCAATTATAATATCCCCATCGAAACAAGGTACTCTTTTAACACTTTCCCACGTAATTCAACACCACCCTAAACAAGTCAAAAGCAATAGACAAGTTTCAATCGAACCCTGGTGAACTATGGAAACATCATTAGACTAGATTCCTTGGATAACTATGTTGTATTCATGATTCAAAATCCAAGCATTTTATTAGGTCATTAAATGACAATCTCTACCATTAGCAAGCAATTTAAGAATGATCAGAAATGGCTAGCCGCACAATCAAAAGAAGGAAAGTGAAATGAACTGCAATCTGATTATTGTTTCTGCAGTCTCGAAAAAGAGGAGAATTCAAAATCACGACCCTCGTAAGGGGCATTATATATATATACTTTTATAAGAGAAATGTATGTTTATGGTATCCAGAAAACAGAAAAATAATACAAACCAAAAAGGAAACTAACTAATATTCATCTACAGGGAGAAAGGAGTATTGAAATGATTCAAGTCTTGCTTATTACTGGCCTACCGAGCAGAAGTGGCTGCATTGCACTTGTACTACCAATATGAGCTTGTTTTCTTGCAAGTGATAATAGGTTGGTGGATATTGTCAGGGTTGAGTAAGAACAAAATGGATACGGAGACCAGGTTGTCAGATGGCCAAAAAATCTTCAGAAAAACGCAGAATGTTGTATTATTTTGGATCAATTGCCATGGGAGTAATTCGTTTCTTGGCTGGTTTATTGGAGACGGGAGTGCTCATTCCAATTTGTGCTTCCTGGTTTCCTTCATTCTTTTCCCCATCTGTTTTTGTGGTATCTAAAAGTTCCATAACTTCATCTTCTTTTCTCTCCACCATCATTTCGTCAGTTTTCTCCAAAATAGAGCTTTTATCATCATGAACTGTGTTTTCCTTATCTTCTATATTCCATTGCAAAAAGAGAAAAACAGTTCAGTCCAAAGCATGGAAGAGATTTAAAGGAAAAATGAAGGTTATGCAAATGAAAAAAATATAAACAAACCTGTCAAGGAGATAGGTGAACCGAGTTCATCAGCCCCAAATTCTATCAGGGTACAATAACCATCTTGAGAGGATACAGCTAGAAACTGGGCATTTGGTGACCTTGGAACACCAAAAGAATCAGGCAATCGTAAAACAAATAACATCATATTGTGAGCAAATAGAAACAATATATTGCAGGAAAACTTATTGTCTTTGAACTAAAGAAATTGAAAATGAGACCCAATATACTAGGGAGGAAGATCACTGTCTACTTAAAATCAAATGCCATTCTATTAAAACTTGAATTATGAACAAAATAACTTCAACCTATGCAATTTTCATTCTAAACTGTTGCAACTTTAGCTACCAGAATTCTTGTCTGGGATAACAACAAAGATTGAACATATTATGACACTCACTCTAGAAATGATTTTCTTTGGATAAAATGATGATACACCTAAGCTACTTAGAAAATTACCATGCAATGTCAGTTATAGCAGCATAATGAAGACCGGCCAAGATAGAAATTGGTGGAACACTTTCTGTATCATAAACATAAACTGAATTCAAAGTTGCCACTGCAAAAACCAATCGGTGTGGTAGCTTGAAAAATCCAGCTGCACGAGATAAATGAAGATCCTAAGTATCAAAACAAATGTTACATAACACACCTTCCTAAAACAAATATAGCAATACCTGAGTTTGATCCTCTAAAGCTATAAGCAATGGGAGAAAATCGAACTGCTACTACAGGTTTACTACCACTAGGAAGCAGTAAAGCGGGCCTGGATATCATAAAAAGCAAATAAGTAAAACCAATGTAGAGATAACAACCTTAGATTAACCTGTGACAGGATAAAGTTATAGTTATTTAAGACTAATCTTCAATCGATACAAATATAAGCATGCATACTCCAGAGAATAGTCAGTATCAAGATAGATACAGTAAGATCAAGGGTATGTCTTGCCTTGAAAAATCTTGTCTTGAAAAAATATAAGCTGTGTTCACAACTTCTGATGCAGGTAAACTTTTATATGAACCTGCAATATTGATATATTAATAAATGTCAAGTGCACTCCTGTTTTTGCAGAAGATGCAAAAGGATCTATAACATATTTGCAAGTTTCTACCCCTAGCATCCTTGAAACTAGGAAGAAGTGATAAAAGATCATGTCCTCTATCACCATCATTGTATTACAACTCTTGGATTCCATATTTCTTAATGAAGTTACAGCTAAGAATAAGGCAATGAAAGAGCAGTGTCTAGACATGTGGACACACTCCTTGAACAGATGTATGATCGGTGAAATTTTCTCAGGAACCACCAATCACTTCCCAAGTAAGGTATCAAGCTAATTCCAGGCTGTAATAGTGGTAATAACTTAATAGCATGACAAGATGATTGTCAACAATGCATCATAGCTCGTAAGACAACTGCATGAACTGAAGGAAATATGTAGCAATTGAAAAGCTTAAAATATGTGGGGTCAGTAACAAGCTTCCCAGTTCCTAGACAGGCAACATTAGGGAAAAAAGGAACCAACTATACTTAGTTTCAATTGAATTATATAACTGTTTGTCACACCTGCTGGCACAAGTAGAAATGAGCCATCTGGTGACCACGCTAGTCTTCGAAAGAAAGATGGCAGTGTTTCATCAAGAAAAAGATGGCTTTTGGTTGACTGCATCTCAGAAAATGCAGAATGATTATTTAAATAATAAATCATCCAAATCCAGAGCAAGGAAAAGTAATAATGCCACTATCTAACCTTAGAATCATCTACCAGCTGCTGTTCTGCCTTTGTTATGACATGCTGACAAACATAATTCATCCTCTCAACACCTTTTGATTTTGTCTGAGGTTTATGAGCATATATTCGGCAAGTTCTATCTGAGCTAAGAGAAGCAACATACTTGTTCAATGGGTCCCAAGCCACACCTTGAACATAATGGAGATGAGCATCCAAAATCTGGTGAACAGAACCTGAATATAGGACACAATGATAATCACAGAACCACAGGTGGAGGCATCTTAGAACGATGGATATGAAGTTTTCTTGTTTTCCTTGCCTTTGTTAGCATCCCAAATAATGCAAGAATTATCCACTGATCCTGATATCAAAAAAGCACCATCAGAAGACCACTCCAGATCCAAAACATCTTTGCGGTGAAATCTGCAATATGAAAGCGAAAAACAACATTGATCAATGTAAGTATAAAGGTGAAGCTATAAGAATCCTCGATGAGAGTTTGAAGAAATTATGTAGTCAACTGCAAGAGAAACTCCATGGATTTGTTCCAACTAAAAATGATTACACAAGAATTTCATGAAAGCCCTCATCTTATCTCTTTAATGGAAGTTCCATTCTCCATAATGTATCTTCTGATGATCAACTCCGTCTGTATTGAAAAGGATATGCCTTAGCTATATTTCATATCCTCAACTAGTTAGTGTTGATTCACCTTTTCACAAATTCTGATCTCTATATGAAAAATGTAGTCACGATACTGTTCCCAGATATTTTTCCATTTAAATCTATTAAGTTACAACTATGGCTATCCCATGAATGTTGATTCAACCTAAGCGATATTTTACATGCCAGAAATTATTTATCTCTGCAATAGGTGCAACTTTGAATCAAATTCATTAAACCCAATTCTGGTGAATAAGTAAGCAGGAAGAAATAAAGAATCCAATGAGTTGAATCAGATAAGAATGCTTACGATAAGCTTTTGAGAACTTTCCATGTTTGACCAGTTTCTGTACAGTGTGACTTCCATATAATTAGCTCTCCTCCTGCAGATAGGAAAATAAATAACTTTACGGTGTTCCTTAATATATCAACTTAAAAGCACCTAGTAAAGTATGATACTGAAGAACAGAGATCATGATTCAAATCATACCATCAGCACCAGAAGCAAGTTGTTCCCCTGCAGCATATAAAGATATAACATAAGCTAGCTTGTGAATAAAGGAGCACTAATGACAATATACATAGATCCGCCAGTAATTGCAAAATCCACAATGAGCAACTTGTATAGGCGTGAAAGATAGGCAACATGTGTATGAGAGTATGCAGGTGTCTTGAGTGTGTGCAAGCTTTAACTCGGAATAAATAATATAATTAACAGGAATTAATTGAACATAACCTAAACAATGGGCGAAATGAAGTAACATAGAAATGTGAAGGGATTTTACTTGTTGAGTAGAGTATAGCCGCTAGTGGCTCCTACTAAAATGTGAATATGAATAGCAAAATAATACAGATGAAAAGTTACTCTCAAATTTCTGTTGAAGACCAGGAAAGTAAGATAAGATCACATTGTTTATGGCAGCAATCACATCCCTTTCAAAAGATTCCATCTTCCAGACCTTCCAAAAAGGTTTAGGAGAGACTTATCATACATGATTAGTCTGCCTTAGAGCTAAGTCACTTTCAAAGCCAAAATAGGTTATGCGAGCACTAAAAACAATAACAATCTGACAGAAACATCAAAATACAATCTTACCAGAGGGAGAGAAACGCAACACATTTACAGCAGACCCATGGTACGAAAGGCTATTTTGATAAGAAGCCGTAGGATTCTTCTTCGATTCTCCTGAACTTATTAACCAAAGCTGAAATTTGAGCCATGGTACCAATGCATTAGATACAAAAAACGACTTTAAACCTAGGGTTAACATACATCCCATCAATTTTTCTTTTTTACCAATTCCAATACTCAGGACTCACAACGGCGACACCACTTAATTCAAATGATCATCCTAAATTTCAAGAAGTTACCTTGATGTCGAAATCGGCTCCGCCGGTGGCGAGGAGACCGGAGACCGGGTGGAAATCTAGGGTTAGGACGGGCCTTGTGTCGTGCCAATTTATTTGCAACGTACCTCCTTTCATTGCCTTTGTTCCTTAACTCCTTTGCTTTCCCTCTCTTCTTCTTGTTCTCCTTCTTCTTCTTCCAATATCTTCTTCGTTTGTTTCTAGGGAAAATTTGCAGTTGGGGTAAATTTGGGGGAGAAGACAGAGACAGTGTGATTTCGGCGCGCTGTTGCGCTCTGATTTGGCGGGAAACGGATTGTCTGCTAATTAATACGAGCTCGATAATATTTATCATGATTGGACGAACTTGCCCCTGTTCTTCTTTATATGCTTCTTAAGATGAATATTTTAAAGTTTTAATTTCCAATACTTTCTCTAAATTTTAAAGTAATTATAAAACATTTTTTGAAAATTAATTATAAAATATTATGACTTGAATGCCTTCTAACTAAAATTTTTAGATTAATTTAATTTTTTTCTTTTATTGAATAAATTATATAAAATACATAATTTAAAATTAATTTTAAAAATAAATAATCAAATTCTAACGAGTTAGATTATTTAAATTAAATTTATATAAATTATCAGATTTATATATTAATTTATAAGCTATTATATGTGTAAATAATAACAACAACATTCATTATAAATCCCGCTGATATGTAAAATTTAAAGAGGTCTAATATTATCTAGCCTTATCTCTAATTAATAAAAGATTTTTTTTAAACAAAGAAAGACCCTTTAAATGGCTACTGAGTAAACCTTCGAATTGACGCAATAGTTTGTAAATTACGTCAACTGAGTACTCTACACTAGGCAAACTATGTACGACAAGCTCGATCGAAAGAGTGTAAATAGAAAAAATTTAACACATAACTTTTTGAACTCATGTCCCTCTGTTCGAGTAACTCGACTACCCCTAATATATGAGTATTAGATATAAATCCTTTTAACACGTGAAATTTGTACTTATAAACACTTTAAAGTTGAAGATGGTAAACTTAAAATCAACAAATAATTAAAATTTCCAGTATTATAAAAATTAATATGCATGGTTTGATTTAAATGTATATTAAATTTTGATATAATAATATAAAATTAATTTTTATTTACTCAGAAAATTGAAATCAACTATTTCAATGTATATTATATATATATATATATATATATATTAATTTATTAGTTATTATATAAATTCTTTAACGCAGGAAATATTGAGTTATAAATTATTAAAAATTAAGGATATTTTACTCACAAAATTAATAAATTAAATTTAAATTAACTTAAATTTTAATTATACTGATATTTATAGCATTGATCTGAATATTTAATTTAGATATAAATGTATATCTAACTTTAATTAATGAACAAAATATGATTTTTGGGTTAATATTCTGGTAATGATTTAGGTTACTAATCATACAACCTAATCATCAACAAGAAGTCGTGACCTAAAGCAGAAGGCAACAAAAAGAGCAAATGGGGTCACAAAACAACTCAAGCTGAACAAAAGCATGAGCACTAACTTTCACTGAAAAGAAGATCAATAATTCCCAACACAACATCACAGATTTGCTTCAAACCATCTTCTCTGCGTTGAATCTCCACAGGGTAAGCCAATCCAGAGTACATTCTAAATGCATTATGGCACGCACTAGGGTACTCTGCAGCAGCCATGGCGTGCATGGAAGCATAGTCATAGGATTCCATAGCCAGATCTCGAGTTGAAGCTTCAAGAGCACCACCTGCATACTTGTACTTGTCCACGCACTCTCTTATCACCTTCTTCGGTATCGCTTCACCGTTACTGTTTAGCAACCGAGATGACAAGTAAGTTGACGTAGCTGTTGCATTAGCTATCCCAGCACTGGCAATAACTATGGCTAGACCTTTCGTGTCTGTGCTAAGACTAGTGGAATTGGACTCGAGTATTGATACGCAGAGATCGTAGTTCTTGGTAAATCTACAGGTTTTTTGGATCAAACCCAGATCAGCATTTACGTGAATGTTTGGTTTGTGAAAGATGTTTCGGGGAAATCCCAGAAAGAGAAGGAAGAAGAACCATAGAACATAAGTATACCTCATGTTTTTTGCAGAGAAAAAGAGGGAGCTATGATAGTGAAAACCTAGCTTTTCGGTTTCTCTGTACTGTTATTGATCATGATTGAACATAACTATTATTGCAGTGTCAGGACTTTGCTTGGACTGTAGCTATTGCTCAGTTTGGATTTGGAAGCGGCGTAGCTTACAAAAGCAGCGTCACGGGGTTGATGAGACAACACCACCGTCCTCCTCCTCTCGATGATTGATCAGTTCTTTTTCATATCTGATAAATCTGCTTCTGCAGTATCTTTTACGTATGGAGATAGTATATGCCATTTATGTCATTGACAGGGAACATTGCATTGCATGTTTTGGAAAATGGAAAATTACATTTGTGTTAGGTCACACAACTTGTCTAACATATCTTTATAATTAGGTACTAAAAAAAAAAAACTCAAAATTTGAGGGTGAAGAATAAAAAATGAATAAAAATTTTAAGCTTAAATTAAGTTGGATAAGATTATTAGCCTATGTTTGGTTTGACTTATACCGGTAGAGATTTTGTCAGTGAAGTTTTTTATATCTTTTTTTAAAAGAACATTTCTAAGAAATCAATTGATTGTTTGACTGTCATTTAAAAAAAACTATTTTAAAATAGCTTCATACCGTAGACTTTTTAACAACATAAAAATAAAATTTTTAATTTTAATTATATTTTATTTTATTTTGTAATAAAAATTATTTATGCATATAAAAAGTATTTAAAGTATATTAAATAATATGCAAAGCACAATTTATTAATTATTATATAATTTTAAACCATATGAAACATAAATGAAAATATATCTAACCAAATCTTTTATATGAATTATAACATAAATAAAACTAATATAAAAAATAAATATTAAAACTTATTAAAAAAGCCAAATAATAGATTTGTAAGATAAACATAAAGATGAATTTGTGAATATTGTGATAATTATGTATAAAATATAAGAGCAAAAATGACTAAAAAATAGGCCCATTAATTAATCTGAAAAATCTACAAAAAAATCATTTGAGAGGTTTTTTTTTTTAAACTTCAAATTTGAGCCTTTTAAAAAGCTGTATTTGATTACTAAAAAGTCATATCTATTAAAAAAGTACTTTTTTATTTTATAATTAAACACCCTTTTTTATAAAAATTTTGTGACGGAAAAAAGTGTTCATTGACTTCTTAAAAGCCAAATTAAGTTGGATAAAAGTTATATTATTAAATTAGATTAAATTTAAGTTCATTTGAATTAAACTCAAACTCTTTTTTTAATAAATATTAACAAAAAACTAAATTTTTTTAATAGAATCCAATTTTATTATAATTTAAAATTCAATCAAACTCAAGTTTGAATTATTAATTATTGACTTCAAACGGACCATGGCCAAATTACTAACCTTACAAAGAGTAGCAAAGTATCTAATTTCAAGTTAAGTTTTGCACTGAATTATTAAAGACAAATGCAACACTTTAACAATATCAACAGCACATACAATGCGATTGTTCCCTCACACACACACACATTAAACTATAAATCAACCGTTCTTTCTTTTCTTCTTAATCTTATGCATCCATGCGTATCACACACCTGATGCTCTCTCCCTTGAGCATGTACTCAAAAGCCTTGTTTATTTCTGAGAAGGGAACTTCATGAGTAATGAACTTCTCCAGCTCAAGCTCCTGTCAACATTTCAACTATTATGAGATCAAAATAGAATTCAATCTGGTGGGTCTAAAAGCTTGAAACCAATTAGTAACAGCTTCCTGATTTTTTGATGTGATGTTTACAAGTGTGTGTGTTATATGAAGATCCAAAAACCGCAAAACTCTACTTACCTTGGTCATGTACTTCTCCACAACAGAAGGAAGATCAGAGCGTGGCTTGTAGTTGCCAAAGAAAGTACCCTTTAGAGTCCTCTCATTCAATAAATTCATTGGATGAGTTTTAAAAGCATCATCTTTGCTTGGCACACCAACAAGAACAGCAACACCCCAACCCTGTCAAGAAAATTTTTAGAGTGTCTTGTCATATCTTCTCAGACATCATTATATGACTTTCTTTCCAATGAATTAGGAGTTTAAGAAATTTACATCATGAACACACTCGAATGCAGATACCATGGCATTGATACTTCCAGTGCATTCAACACTTCTATCAACTCCTCCATCAGTCATTTCAGCTATCACCTGGAGACAAGAAAAGAAATTGGAATGGAACTAAGCACTGGTCTAACATATGTTTTACTGAGAATTTCAGTTCATTGTCCCACAAACCTCTTGAACAGGCTTCTCATAGTCTTTTGGGTTCACAAACTCGGTGACACCAAATTTCTTGGCTGTTTGAGAAGAGAGAATACAAAGTGAATGTTACATCACACTTCAAGTATAAAGAATCAACAGTATTTATGAAGAGTTACAAGTTGGCTTATACTAGCATGAAATGTTATCTTACTGAGCAACAATAAAGAAACTTGGTGACCTCACTAAACCTTCTGACTTTGAATTGGTAATGGTACCGTTAAATTATGTTCAGATGGCCTTCTGACGAATTTCAGATTAAATACATCTACGGTGCCAGCCTTTTGGAGCGGCCATTTTCAGGCAATGTAAAGAAACTGCTAATGACGATTAATGCAATTTTATCAGTAGAAACTCTTTTTACCTTCCAAAAACCTCTTGGGGTTCAGATCAACACCAATAATCCTTGAAGCACCAGCAATTCGAGCCCCTTCAGCAGCCTAATCATGTCAAGCAAAACAATGACAGTGTCAATGAGTAGCTGCATAATTAAGAACTAAATCTGCTCACTGTGTTGAGGTGTGGTTAGGAACTCACAGCAAGACCTACAGCTCCCAGTCCAAAAATGGCAACAGAGGAGCCTTTCTTTGGTTTTGCAACATTCAAGGTAGCACCAAGTCCTGGAGCACAACCAAATTATGATCAATGAAAAGGATAAGGATTCTGCACTTAAGTCGGAAGAACTAAATTTCCACCAACCTGTAGAGATTCCGCAACTGAGAACACAAACTTTGTCAAGTGGAGCTTCAGGATTGATCTTGGCAACACAGCCAACATGAACCACAGTGTACTCACTAAAGGTGGAAGTTCCAACAAAATGGTAAATGGGCTTTCCCCTGATGGAGAATCTTGACTGGCCATCATTAAGCATCACCCCTCGGTCAGTGTTAATCCTAAGAAGATCACACATATTACTTTCCTCTGATTTGCAGTGACTACATTCCTTGCATTCTCCAGTGAAGACTGGAAGCACATGGTCACCAGGTTTGAGGTCCGTGACACCCTCACCAACACTCTCAACAATCCTGCAAACCGAAAAAGTCAGATGATCAATTAGGAGATGACTTGCCATTATTTCACCATAATTAAGCATTTTTGTAGAGGGTAATTTGCGCACATATCCAGATTGTTACAATATCACAAACATCAACAAATAATCAAGTTAACAGATGATAGAAAGGTAAACAAAGATTGATATTGAAAGCTTAAGCACAAATGTAAGTAGTGAAAAATGGTGCTCGTACCCTCCAGCTTCATGGCCAAATATGCGAGGAAACAATGGAGTTTGACCCTGCAATTTCCATATCAGTTTTCAGTCACTCAACAAAAAAAGAATAAGAAAAAGTTGAACATGAAGCAACAACTCACCTTGGCTTCCCAAAAGTAAACATCAGTGTGACAGAGGGCTGTAAAGAGGATCTTCAAGCGGACCTCCATAGCCTGAGGTGGTGCCACCTCCACTTCCTCTATCACCAGAGGCTTCCCAGCTTCCCATGCAATGGCAGCTACAAGAACATGCAAAAACGCCAAATTATTTCACAAGACGAAAGCCATAAAGAACTAACGAGCAAAGATAATTCATATAAATAAACCCAAATTATACACATTTCCTTCTTCTCATTTCCCACGAAACCCTTGAACTTTCTTCTCATTTCCCACGAAACAAACAGTTAAACAACATAAAGAACTAACGCCATCCCTCAAAAAGACACACAACCCATAATGCCAAAGCAATCAACAAAAAGAAAAAGAGAAGAAAAAAAACCAGATGTAACAACACGGGATGAACATAAACAACAAAAACCAGAAAACCATTTAAGAACACAAACTTACCTTTGCAACGTATGACCTGACCAACAGTAGTTCCCGACATTTTTTCAAAAGATCAAATCTTTTCTTTTAGCTCAATTTGACTTCAATCACTTCACACTTTGCTTTCAATTTCGAGTTGTGAAGAGACCCTCCAGCCTCTGAAGGTATATATACAGGAGCCATAGGCCTTGTGCGTTGAGTTTTGACTTTGAGAACAGAAACCATGTTCTGATTACCACTGTTTTGGCCTCCAATTTCTTGAAGACGGTGACTGCAACCAACGGCGAGGCTTTTTATTAGTTGTCTGGTTTCTGGTTTTGCACAATTATTCTTTAAGTTTTAGATAATTACAAAATAAGACCCTAAAAGTTAAAAATTTGCGGAAAATCGAACAACTATCAAAATAATTAATTTTAATTGACAAACTGAAATTACCGAAAAAGATTAAATTGGGTTGGAATCTATTTCCTATTGTTTCGAGGGTTCGAATTCCTTCTCACCCATGATGGGCTAAAAAAAGGGTTGGAATACTCTATTAATTTTATCTACATATTTATGTAAGGTACGTAAATATGTGGATGAGATTTAATAAAACATAGTACAAACTGATCAATTGAAACAAAAGATCTTATCCATAAAAAAAGAAGGACCTTTTTTGTTTCTTTTCACACATCGTCTCTATTTTTAATTGTTGAATTAATAACCCTAATTTTGAGCTTGACAAATTGGATCAATTTAATTCAAAATGATCCAATTTTAGGACAAACACACTTTTTGAATTGATATATATGTATAATTGGTCAGATCCAACTTGTTAATAACTCTATCTAATTTTATTTATGCATGATATAATATGCATATTTAATTTATGATGTATGATTCTTAGTGTTACTTTTTAAAATAATAAAATTAATTGAACATTCATATCATATATGTCTTAGTAAATCTAGAATTAATCATCATATAATACAACTATTTCTAAAACACTTATAATACTCATTGCCATATATAAAAAATATATTGAATCAAATTATTTTTAATAAAAAATTTAAATGAAACTTCAAATATAAATTCTAAAAGATCAAATAATATTATTCACATGACATGATTTCTTTAGAGCTTTGTCCTAATTATCTCAATGATGTTGAGTCTAATTGGATTCAAACACTTGATTTATATCCAAATTTGATCAAATATAATTTTGTTTGTTAATTAAACTCAGGAAATAATTGTCAAGTATGATCGAACTTAAATATTTAAAATCGAATTATAATTCAAATCCAGTTAAATTAGATTAAATTCTGTTAACTTAAGGTCAAACTCACACTAATCTGTCGTCATCAAATGGCAAGAATTGGGAAATGTGAGATAATAAAGGGAACAGAAAAACAAGTTATAGTCAATGATGCAAATTCTTAGAAACCTACCCAAATTTAGAACTATGAGAAAACTGTGGAGCAAAACATGGAACCTGTGAGGTCAGTTTACCGTTTCTAGTCTTAAGTTTCATTTGTTCAAACCTATCTTACTCTTTTTATTCTACACAAGTTTGGATCCATCAACTTGGTAAGAAATTGAAGAGATACAAGAGCTTTTAACAATGGCTATTGAAGGGAAATCTGAGGCACCAGACATGGAAAAGAAGATAGGCAGGGAAGCTGTGGAACGTGATTCTGATAAGAATGAAAATGAGAGGGGTGTTGAGGCAGAAAAGATGGTGAAAAGTAATGAGAGGGGTGTTGAGGCAGAAAAGATGGTGAAAAGTGAAGCAGTGAAGGTGGTGAAAGATGAAGAGAATGGAGAAGCAATGAAGGTGGTGAAAGATGAAAAAGAGAGTGGTGAAGCAGTGAAGGTGGTGAAAAGTGAAGCAGTGAAGGTGGTGAAAGATGAAAAAGACAATGGTACAGCAGTGAAGGTGGTGAAAGATGAAAAAGAGAATGGTGAAGCAGTGAAGGTGGTGAAAAGTGAAGCAGTGAAAGTGGTGAAAGATGAAAAAGACAATGGTGAAGCAGTGAAGGTGGCGAAAGATGAAAAAGACAATGGTGAAGCAGTGAAGGTGGTGAAAGACGAAGGAAAGAATGATGAAGGAGTGAAGGAGAAGGAGAAAGAGATAGAGATAGAGAAAGAGAGAGAGAGTGTTGTTGATGAAAAGAAGAAGGAAGCTAATGGTGATGAGATTGTTTCTGATAAGACAAAAACTGGGTTTGAGATCAAAAACTTGTTATCATTTAAGGATGATAAGAACAGGGTCGCTGATCTGAAAGAGTATGAAAAGAAAGCTTTGTCTGAGCTGAAAATGAAGGTTGAAGAAGCCATTCTTGGAAACAAGCTATTCAGTAAAAAGAAGAAGGAGAAGGAGAAAAAGGAGTCATCATCATCTGCAAAACACAAAGAACAGAAGGATCAGAAGGATAAAGCTTCAGATAGTAACGTCAATGGAGGTGTGGAAGAGAAGGAGAACTCCAAGGAAGTAGAAGCTGATACAAAGACAACATCACAGGACATGCATGCAGAGAAACAAGTTGTGGAAGAAACCGAGAGAAATGGAAAAGGGCCTGAAACAGAAGTGAAAACTCATCACGAGAAAGAAGACTCAAAAGGCAAAGAGATTGCACCTGATCATGGAGAAGGAAAGTTGAAGGAGGCAGCCATTGTTGATGATCAAGGCGAGAAGGAGGAGAACAATGCATCATCTGCAGAGAAAATCAATGGAGTTGGAGATGATCAAGAAGAATTGAGTCAAGAGGAGGCTGTGGAGGAAGGTGGAGTTGTTGATAAGGATATTGCTATATGGGGGATACCTTTACTGCCCAGTAAAGGAGATACAAGAACTGATGTTGTTCTAACCAAGTTCTTGAGGGCTAGAGAGTTCAGAGTTAATGAAGCTTTTGAGATGTTGAGGAACACCATGCAATGGAGAAGAGAAAACAAGATTGATTCAATCCTGGAAGAGAATTTTGAGACAGAGCTTGCATCTGTGGGTTACATGGATGGCAAGGATCGTGAAGGCCATCCTGTGTGCTACAACAATTTTGGTGTTCTTAACAATGATGATTTGTATGGTAAGATTCTTGGAAACGAGATAAAGTATGACAAGCTCTTGAGATGGAGGATTCAGCTGATGGAAAAGGGTATTCAGAAACTTGATTTTGATCCTGATGGAACCTCCACAATTCTGCAAATCAGCGATCTTAAAAATGCTCCTTTGCCAACAAAAACTGACTTCAGGTTAACTGCAAGAAAACTAGCTGAACTTCTTCAGGACAATTATCCTGAATTTGTTTTTAGAAACGTAAGTGCCTTCAAATCCTTAACTGTAACTAATAGATACATGTGCAGTTGATGGTAAGTTAGATACTTTCTCTCTTCTTCTGTGTGCAGGTCTTCATCAATGTTCCTTTCTGGTATTTTGCATTCAGTGCATTTTTAACTCCATTCTTAACTCAAAGAACCAAGAATAAGTTCGTTTCTGCTCGTTCATCTAGGGTCACAGAAGTCTTACTCAAGTAAGATCAACTCAAAGCATGTCTCCCTAAGTAGTCAATTTATCTGATTCAAGGTTGTAACTGATCACAAGTTCTGTTTCAGATACGTTGGTGGGGAGCAAATACCAGTTGAGTACGGTGGGCTTAAACGCAATAATGATTCTGAATTTTCTGTCGAAGATTCTGCAGAAGAATCTCTTGTCAAGGCAGGATCAACTGAAACTATTGAGATACCAGCACCAGAGGTAGATTTCTTCATGATAACCAAGCTCATTATAAGATTCTAGTTGGTGCTCTAGGTTTGTGTTTAGTAGGGATACTATCTTTCTATGTCTGATACGTATGCAGGTTGGAAAAGTTTTGATCTGGGACTTGACTGTTTGTGGTTGGGATGTGCATTACAAAGAAGAGTTTGTTCCATCAGATGAAGAATCTTATACCATTATAGTTCAGAAGGGAAAAAAGATAACAATGCAGGAGGGAACAATTCGCAATTCTTTCAAGAACAAAGAACCTGGAAAACTTGTCATCACCATTGAGAATGGAGCTTTCAACAAGAAGAAGCGGATTCTGTACCGATACAAGACCAAGGACCTATCATCAACATCATCATCGTCATCCTGAAGGGCATAGAATCATAAGCATATATGTACTAGTTAATTATGCAGAAATTTCAGTTCTTTTGAAAGCTTTTTGTGATCTTTGTATGGGAGAAAGTTTACTTAGGATTGAAGTAATTAAGGTATGATCAGTCTGATATGCTTGTGTATGCCTTCAGAGAACCTAAATTAGCTAGCTATAGAAAGAGAGAGGAGTGTGAATGCCTGGCAATAAATACACTACCTCATGAATTTTATAATTCTCGCTGTTTGAAGTTTCTGTTTCATATGAGTTTCATGTTACAATCAATACAATAAACTTGCAACACAATGATTATCTGCTTCTTATATTTCCTGCAATAGTGCTTCAGATAATACTAAAATATTTGCATAAACTGTTTTCTTTATATATAGATTATGTTTGTGTATCATCAGGAAAAGGAAAAACAAAGGCTTCTGACATTAAGTGGTTCTGAAACTACTGATGGCAAACACTAACGGTTTCAGGCTTCCTGACCTGACAACGAAACACACGTCTAAGATACAATAGGTTATAATTTGGCATGTCCTTTGTAAGAGCTTCGTAGATAATCGATCAACAAAAAGCGCCAAACAAGATCAGGAGTCAGGACACAGATTTTTCAACAGTTCCCCAAAGTTGATTCATCTGCCTGTGTTAAGGATAACCAAGCAGTGATCATGGTATACATCATCTCCTTTGCTTAAATTCACTTCTTGTGAATGCAATTCTGATGGAAATTCAAGAATGCAGGCCCCTTCAGATTTTAGGAACATGGTAAATGTCCTCTTCAACAATCTACAACCAGTTAATCTGCACGTAGCAGCTGAATGGAACATATGCAAAAGCTTTTGCAAGAATCAAGCAAATGACAAGCTATTTGCAAAGACTCCATAGATGCACGAGTCTCCCTAGGAATGTTCCTGCAGGAAAAGTAAGCAGTGGAATCTCAGTATGTTATTGACAAGCATGTGATAAAAAGTGAACGAATAAGGTTTTCCTTCTGTTTCTTCATCTTTCGGGAGAATTTTGAGATGTACACCCTAAAAGCGTGCTCTTCTTTTTCTTCAGAAACTATGTATATCCAGATTATTTTGCTTTTGCACGTCCTGGTCCATGTATGAAATCCGAAAACAAATGACAAAGCATCAGGAGTTTCACACAAACCGCATATAGTGCATGAAATCTTGTCATAGGAAATGACTGGCCATTAAAAGTTGTGGCTTCTCCTTGTCTTCTTCAATCTCCCGTGAAGCCTCAGCTTTTATCTCCTCAACCCTTTTGTCCCAAATGCCATCTATTAGCTTCCAAGTTTCGTCGCTGATAATTTGGGTCTGCCAATGGAAACATTTTAAAAGCAAAACTCAAAGAAAAAGGTTACTATCACTCGTAAATAACAATTTCAGGAACATGGCAAAGAGAAGTTCAATAGTCAGTTTACCTCCATAGGACGAGGTGCTCCAAAAGTTGAAAACCCAACATTACCAGGTGCAAATGTCACCCTTCCGGGAAGTGTTATTCCATGGATTCCCCATCGTCCAGCATACATTAGGGCTCCATATTCGTCAACCGGATTAACAGCAGGCTGCATGATGGGGGAGTTTGATACAGATTTTTAAAATGATTTCACAATAAAATACCAGTAAGGCTCTAATCAAAACCACAGGTACTTAACCATCCAGAATCCCTATTGTAAGTCGAACAAACAGAATAAGGCCAAAACTACAATGAACTCAACAATTGACCTACTACTGCTTTTTCTGTAAGAGCAAAAATGACAAAAATCCTTTCATTTCTTACTTTTGGTTGCCTTTTCTCCACACACAGTTCTATGCATTATTTCATAGAAATTCATCTAGATTGATGTAAGAATGGATGATTTCATCCTAAAATCTTAATCAGCACCTTAGTTTTTGTCTCACTTTATGTCTGCTGGTTCATGTCATGCTCGAGTGCCAGCAATAGCATATTAGAATGTTGGCTGAAAAAAGCAAGCAACCAACACTCTGAAAGGATGCTAAAACAATATTGAAACACATCTTTCCAAAATTAACAGCTATCAATTCCCATTTGCAAAAGAGTTCTAGCATGTCTAGATATAACATGATACACAGTTACACAACTAAGGAAGCATTTCCAAGATGTACTTTACACAAGGAGGCAATAAGCATAAAACAATTCGCTAATGCCAATAAACTAATTGTGAAGGAAACCTCCCACAAAGTGTAGTATTGTGCCATCACGCCATCAAGTAAAGTTGGTTGAAACTCATCACAAACAGAAAAGAGTATGGATATCCCAAAAATATTAATCTAACATCGATAGAGCCGAAGGGAATGAAAATTGAAGATTATGATATATTGACCTCTTTAGCTCTTAAGACTTCAAAGTTCAAACATAAACTGGGAGATGTACAAGTCTTAAAGAATGGAAGAACTCAAACTAGTAAAAGAGCAAGAAGAAAAAACTTATACCCCAAATTCAAAAACTCACTTGAGATATTCTAGGAGCCCTAGTGTATATGCTCCAAATTTCTTCAGCTTTTATCTCTTCCTTCTCAAGTAAGATATCTGCAGAAATTGGAGGACACTAGGCTCACATATATTATTCTCTATGGACTTGTTAATTTGAAGCAAAATTGAAAACATCACACACATATTTAACTAACGACCCGTTGGCATGATAGTACACGTGTATATTAATTGGATGTGTCAACTTGGAGAATGACCAGACCTGTAATTGTCTCCACAGCTGAATGGTATTCTCTCAGAACAGACGAACATTTTTCCACGGCATAGCGCATGTATTCTTCCCTAAGTGCTTCAAGTTTGGGAGCAAGCTGATGCAAATGTAAATTGCAATTGTAATCTAGATTAGATTTCGTTAGTAATGTATGATAAATTATTAAATGTTCATCACTAAATCATAATATGTACATTGGGAACAAGATCACTGTGATTCCTGTAGAATGCCTTTCCAAAAGCAGTCATTCCGGTCTGCAGAATCAAAAATTCAGCAAGCCTTGAAGCTTCCAAAGTAGACTTTGCGGAGATCCAACATAGATTGTCAAGCCCAAACATCTCCTCCTCAATAACTCTAGCTACAAATCAAAGGCATAAACAAACAGTACCAAAGAAAGGATTAGGTGGCTAAGGAAAAAGGTAAAATATGCCCAACTCTCTACTCACTAAGAATTCAACCAATAACGTTCCAGGGATCCTGCACATCAATTTTTAGATGTCAAACAATTAAACCAGAATAAAAGTATTAGTTTTGTTGCAGAAACATAATTTCTTTGTGCATGAAAACAAAATCTTCTGCCAGGATTTCCATGCCATGAAAGAAAATTATATGGGGTTGTTTCTGAAACTGATGTTTAAAACCATTAATGCACTGGGAAGATATCTTTCAGTAGTTATGCTCCCACTATGTTCTATACAAACTATACTTTTTTCTGTTTTCTTCTCTTTTATGCAGGTGGGGGGAGGTGGAGAACCTAAAGTTTGGATTTCAAGAGAGGGACTGTCCACTTAACTAGCATCTTCTTTATCCACGCCCTTTCTAAAAGTGAACAAAAAGTCGAAGTTGAACTACTACAGACGAATTTTAAAAATGCAGCGTATATCTAAAAGCACCATATGCAAATCAGAAAAAAGTGAAAGGTAGTGTTAATAATGTAGAAGAATAATGAAACAAAATAACCGCTAGAGATTTTGTTAAGGAGTCCACCAGTCATAGTGTCTCAATCATTAAATTCTAAAGAATCTACAAGTAATGCATCTAAATACCATCTCTTACTGCACAATCAGAAGAACAAGTCTAACAATTAGGATGAAGAAGAAACAGACAATCGCTGAAAGATCAGAGTAACTCACGAGCACATGCACGCACTATAGAATCCACATAATCTGATTTCCTCTTGAAAACCCTGCCTGCAACTTCTGCATAGCGCAGGTTTGGCTGGCTAGAGATGGAATTTATATCCGTCTGCAGGTCAGGCATATTTACGTGTGATTGTAATGTATTATACATGCTTAGAGAATATGTCAGCCAAATATATCCTTTCAACAACCTCTGTAAAAGGGCAGTAAGGATCTGGGAAGTAGCATGCAAGAACAGCAACAGCTGCTTCTCTGTACGCCAATCGTAATTTTAATTCTTCTGGAATTTCAGTGCTATCTTCTTGGCCTGTTTCAAATGTGCCTTTTTGCTGCAGATCACAAGACAAAACCATTAAAGAGTCAAGATAATATTTTCTGGAACATAAAAGCAGTTCTAAATGACTCTAGAAAGTTGTTCACTCAAAGCAGAAAGAGAGAAAGAAGGGAGCAATACCCTCTTCAACGCCTCTAGAAGTTCCTCACGTCCAATATAGTCTAAATCCTTTCTAGCAGTCAAAATTCCAGCTTCATTTCTGTTATTCAGTTTAGGAATCAGTAAATTTTCTCTCAATTACATTCAATCAAAAAGATTTATGAGTTAGGAATCACGCACAGTATATTTTGCAATTCTGCCCCAGTAAAATCTTCAGTTAACTCTGCAATTTCTTGTAGCAAGTTTTCCTTTTCCCCCTCTGAACGGAAGAATTTATTTCTCGCATGAACCTTAACAATTAATTTCCAGTCAGTAACATGAAAAAGATTAGAAAGAGAGATCTGTAAAACATTGCTCATAAGAAAAACATACCTTGAGTATAGCCAACCTACCATCTTTAGATGGCAAACCAACTCTTATAATCTTATCAAAGCGACCCTTTCTCAAAAGAGCAGGATCAAGAATATCAAGTCTATTTGTCGCACCAATGACTAGGACCTGTTACACACAAATACGGCAGTTGATCAAAACAGACTAATACATCAATTCACAAAAACAAGTAAAAGCATACCTGTGATGTAAATTCTTTGAATCCATCCATCTCAGTTAATATCTGAAGAAGACCTTGCTCCCTCTCGGCACCACCCTAAAAGAAACAACCACAAGCATAAATCACAGGTCATGTAAATGGAAGCATAATAATGAACACGTTGATTGAATGCAAGAATCACTGTGATATATATCAAGTTTAACCAGAAGCTATTAATGGGACTTCTCAATCAAAATTCTGCCACTCCATGCCAGCCCCCTCTTTAACACCTAAACCAAAAACTAGTTAAAGCATAAATAAATAAAATAAGTAATAATAAAAGACACAATGGTCAATTTTCTTTTTGTTAGTTGGTTTGAAGCATGAAGGATGAGCAAATTAATTTTAAGAGGATTTTCGTTCTTCTTAACTCTTTATAGAAGGACAAGATTTTCTATAGTTTATGCCACATAACCAACCTTTTAATGTGGTATTCATTCATTCCACAGGTGCATTGCGTATAAATAAAGGAAATAAAAGATGTTTAATGGTGGGAATAAAAAATGAACAGTTGAAAAGTAGGGCCATCAGTTAACAAGTTTCACACTATGTCTATGTGACTGCATCTTCTTACGAAAGACATAGTGAGTTTAAGTAAGAGATGAGGGCCTTTTTCCATATCTCACAGCTGTTCCACAGTCAACAGAAATCCGTAATAGCTAGCTTAGCTATGCTTCCAATGCATTATATGAGAATAGAATGGCTTGACCATAACTAGGTTTTCAGCCCATCAATTCATAATAAGATGACAAGATAAACATTGTAAAGTTTCAATGACACATCGCCTAATATCCTATATAGACACATAAAAATACTATCTATCAATGACACATCACCTAATATCCTATATAGACACATAAAAATACTATCTAACATATCAAAGTACTAGTTGAACTTATTAAAACCACTGATAGCGAATGTCATCTTACCCCACCAATATCAGGCCCACCACGTTTGCTACCAATAGCATCAATTTCGTCAATGAAGATGATGGAAGGAGAAAATGATCTGGCGCTAGCAAAAAGATCTTTGACACGAGATGCTGCCACACCTACAAACATCTAAAAAGCAACTTTTATGTTAGCCAGTTCTCAAGAGTCAAGGAGTTAAAGAGAAATATCTTATTTCCAGCAAATGATATGCCGGCTTATGTGTATCTTTCGTCATAAATACCAGAGAAAATAAATAGAATACTCTTCTTTCACAAAGTTTCTACTACAAGAAGTTCAATAGACACAAACGGGGCCGGAAGAATAGAGACAGGCGTGTACAGTGTATGGCCTTACCCACACAATCCACCAACTTTTCAGTTAAAGAAGTTGACTAGCATAATCATGCTGGCAAACACAGAATTTTCATATTATTCAAGGGAACTGACTGACTGATATAGAGAAAGGAAAACCAAACAAATAATAATCCCCTAAGGGTTGTTGAATAGATGTAGCAGGAATCATTGTTCTTGACAGAACGGAAATACATTGTCAACAAAAGGTAAACTATCCCCTCTTATTTCTTGTGTATTATTCATTATCTGAATTCAAAGGAGCCTCACCTCTACAAAGTCTGTGCCATTTGCTGCAAAGAAAGGTAGCCCTGCCTCACCAGCAATAGCTTTAGCTAGGAGTGTTTTACCAGTTCCAGGAGGTCCATGGAGAAGGACCCCTTTTGGACAATAAATGCCCTTGTCTTGGAACTCTTCATCATTCTTCAAAATACGCACAATCTCTTGCAGCTCCCTCTTTATATATTCCTGGCCAGCAAAATCATCGAAGGTGACTCCAGTAGTTTCTTCTGCTGATATGAACTTTGCCCTGGTGGAAAAGTAAGAGATCAGAATCCAAAATGTTTTTTAAACAAAGCTGTAAACTCTCATAAAATTGTTATTGCCTCCCTCAGAGAACTACAATTTGATTATCTTAAAGCTGTCTATTCACACTGTACTTTGCTTCAATCAGAAGATGAGAAATGCAATTTGGCTGCCTCAATGAGTTGTGTGCCCAGAACTTCAAGAAGAAAACAGTGTGAAAATAATATGCTATGGATTTGGCAATCATAATTGAACTTTCATTACACCTAAAAAACATTTGAGCACTAGAGGCAAGTAACTATGCTCAATTTGGTGAAGAACTTGTATACGTACACGACAAGGAATCAATTCTAACCTCGCTCATCCAAAAATTATCAAAGGACCAAAATAAAGGAGGCACTAAAACTTTCAGTAGCACATTCACTTGATCAACCTACGTCTACCGTTTAACACGAGCAATTTATGGGAAGTTCCAGCAACTAAAAACCAAACAAACCAATTGCCAAAGAAATGGATATATGAATTAAAATACGTAGATACAAAAGAAAAAATCAAATATTTGAACAAAATAATAATGCAAAGGAAAATTAAGTTCGAAAAATTTTTAACCAATTACCCTTGAGTAGTATCTAATAACTGATCAAGGAAAATCACAGTTTTACTTACCTACTCTTGCCCAACGACCCAAGTGCACGGCGTTTGAGCGGTCGGCTAATTGTTTCACTGGGTTTTCCCAAATCGCAAGGTATTAGCTTTGCATAAATTGGTCTCATCTTATTGTCAATCCAGATATATAATGCAACTGAGAGAGCAAGCCGCATAGCCCATATGACTGCTGTTGCAACAGTAGAATATACTTCTGCAGGGACTGTGTTCACGTTATGGACATCAACATTTACTATTTGTTGGTGCAACTTTTTCCAAACATCATTCCAACAATCAATTGGCATACGGTCAACAACGTGGCGCCGGAAAACAATTTCCTTCTTCACATTCTCTTCTGCACCATTGGTTTTTTCATCTTTATAGTATGGAAGAATCACTGCAGAAATATGCAATAATCAACTCTTCTGTTTCAGGTTTAAAAAAATTGGTACTAAACAGAAGCTCCAAGTCAAACAACTGAATGCAATGATTCATATCTGTTCTCTCAACAGACAGCAATACCTAGAGAAGTTACATGGTGGTGCCTGGTACTTATGATGGCTCACCAACCCATATCTGTTAATTACTCCCTCATTACAACTTCCAGCCAGTTCAGTACAATTAAGCCTCTAACCCTCAACTTCAGATACGTAAAAAGCATTGAGAAATGCCCATCGAAACACAGGCAGGACTATAGTTCAAGGAAAAGTGAACAACCTGATACATACTGACCATAGTCAGAGTACTCGATGAACTGAACGTTGTTGGAGTTAAGAAGCCTTGAAAAATCACTAAAATCAATCCGGTGAGAGTTATAGGGATCCCATTCCGTTCCCTTCAACTTTCCACGGATGGTCAACAGTCTCCTGCTCCAATCAGAAGCCATTACAATCTGCCTCTCCAATTGCACATTAGCCTTCCTCTCCAACTCCTCCAAATTGTTTATCCTTTGCCTCTCAGCCTCTTTCAATCTCTACACAACCAAAAACAAAGTAAAAGAACAAAAAACCCATCAACCATTTCACTAAACTAAATGGAAAAAGGCAATCTTGAAGCAAATTGAGCAATAAAAACCCATACTTGAAACAACTCCTCTTGTTCTTTATTTTCTTCTTCTTCTTTGGTAGAGGATACAGGAAGATTGGAGTTGGAAGCCGAAGCAGAAGAAAGAGGTCTAATTCTGCGTCCGAGAGTGGATTGGTTAACTGAGGCATTCCGATCAGGCCTTAGCTTGGTTGTAATGGAGTGCTTGTGAGGTGTGTGGTAAGGTACACAGAGTGGGAAGTGAGAAACAGGTTTAGGAAAATCAAGCGGCTTGATGGATTTCATAATCAAGTGTGAATTGGAAAATTCCCAAAAAACGAAAATGTAATAGTTAAGCTCTAATGGTTTACTCTTCCTCCGCGAGCCGCGAGCGTTCTGCGGTGGTGGGGATGGTGACGAGAGGTTTTAGAGCTCGGGTTTTTGTTTGATAATAACGACGACAGTCAGGATGTGAGCACGACGTCGTTTCAACTTATCCAAATCTGATGACCAATTACGATTTTGTATGTCTTATTAAAAGATTCCATTTACTACCAATATTCATACTTTCCCATTTATAAAATGCAAAGGCATAATTTTTGATAATATTTTGATAAATTAATAATTTTCATATGAATTTTTCTCAAATAAAGTTTTGTATACAAAAATAAAAACTATAAATATTATCATTATTTCTTTCTAAACATTTACCATAATTTATAAATTACATGTTTTAAATAAATTATTAAATTATAATTACCATTGGCTTAACTTCTCAATGTGTGTCATTCCAGTCTTCATGGAGGAGGCCAAAGTTATGCATCAAACATGATTTAGCTTAGTTTCTTGCACTTCTATTTAACTTTTCTAGCCAAAGAGAACATATTACTCCAAATCAAACTGTTTCAACTAACACTATTACAATCTTTCTCAACTCAAAAATCATGTCCTTTTTCTTGGTACAATCCTCTAAGAATTATATGATCCATAAATTAAGGAAGTTGATCATGCTATCCCTTTTGTGTGATTAGGGGAGTATATCTGGAAATCTATAGACTTCGTTCTTAAAGCCATGAATTTGGAAATTTGTTGTCGTCTTTGTCATTGTCGTCTTCGTCACATCCTTGTTAAGTTAGATGAAGATGAATGCTCGGTTAAGGTAGCAGGTGGATATTGTTTAGGGAGATGATGATGATCAGAAAATTGCAGGACCATTCAGTGTTCCTCAACTTGGAAATATATACAATTGAAAGTTGAAGGAATTATTAGCTTCAATTCAGCTGGCTCCTTTTGATCTGCAGATACACTCGGGATATGGGTTTTCGTAGAAAGATTCTTCGGTTCTGAAGCGTGCCCGTCCTTTTATTCCAGGCAATGGACCTCTCCTTCTCCTTGGAGCTCCTTGCCTGTAGTTTTACATCAAACCAAGTCAGTTGGTTACCACTATTTCTCAATGACTTAAAGTTGTTCAGAAACAAACCTTAGCAACTAGTTGGTTTATCATGTCAACAATTGGAAGCAGATTCAAATGTGCAAAATGAAAGTCTGGTAAAAGTCCTAAAATCTTTCAATCAAGAATAGAATGTTTCTAAAATGCAAGAAAAGAAACAGAACAAAAGATATTCAACAGGAAGCGGACAAATCGACGATTCAGACTCAGAAATAAACGTATAAACCGACAGCATCAAGAACTGGCAAAACTTGGGATAACAATCACCTCTTTTTGTGCATCTCCTGAACGAGGTATGCAAATGAGGGACCTTCTTCCATCTGCCCACTTTCTAGCTTATCAAAAAGCTCAACAAGTCCTTTTCTGCAATTAATTAGGGTACAAAAATGGCAGAAGAATGTCATGAAGTATACATCAAGGAGCATATTCTAATACAATCATTTGGGGAAGGAGAAAGCAAGAAGAAAGAGAGGAAATGAGAGAGGAAAAGAATAAAAGTAGTACTAATCTCTTCCTTCCACTTCTCCAAAGGTATAAGTTCTGGTCATGTAAAGAACTAGCGCATACAAGTACTCAAAGGGCGACAATCTAACCATGAATTTCATAAGCTACAGAAACAAGATGAGACATCTGAGGAAAACAGAATAAACAAGAAAGCTGTCGGCATAGAAAGACAACTGGGAGGGAACATGTTTTCAGGAAATGATTGTCATACCAAAATGAAGGCCAAAGAGATAATATATCCGAGGGCATGACTTTCATTTAAGAAGAGACTACTCACCAAAGAAAAAACCAAGCTAATTAAATAACAAATAAAACACAGTTGTATTACAAGCTTTGAGGAAACAAAACACTCCGTGACACAACAGCCCTCATGCTTGATGCAATATTCTGTTGGTTTCATACAAAAGCAGTTAACAAGGTAGTCATCTGCATGCTATGTGGAAGGAAAATTTAAAGAAACAGAGAAGATGGTTTATACTTGAGAGGTATTTTCAATTACAAAGGGCAGTTAGTATCACATCTTGATCGGATTTGTACCTGTCTGGGATGATTGTCTTACGGTGGCCTAAGAACCTGCGGTGACCCTCAACAGCTATTGCCATATTGCCTGAATGTGTGGGAATGAAGACGTCACTTTCTATGGAAATAATATAATCAAGTGCTGCAGTTTGAGAAGCATGGTTAGTGAATGCTCCCAACTCCTCTGGGGTTGCCAATGTTTCCTGAAAGCAATTCAACAACCAGCCTAAGACAGATATTTTTGTATTTCCAGAGAACTCGAGCATCTTGCCAATAACTATGTTAATTAAGGAAAAACCTTAAAAACTATATTGGGGAAGCGAGATGTAAGCTCTGAAAGGCGAGATTCACCACCATAAATTCCTCCAGCCGCAATATACATTGTCGTCGATGGAGGATAACCAAGAGCTTGAAGAAAAATTCCCACCTCTTTTGGAGTTAGAGGACATAAACCTCCCAATCGCTTTTCTGTCGAGTTTATATTTTTATCCTTCCAATGATTAGTATTTTCTCTGCAAAAATATCGATAGAAACTGTGAGAAAACAAAGTACTATGCAAACTAAAAAACCTAATTTGGCATTCTATAATCAATATGAGGATTATAACAAATAAAAGTTAAACATCAGGTATTTAATCAATTCTCATCAGAGACTGTTTGAATAATGCAAAAGTTGATAATCTCAGCTCATCTATGTCCGTCGTAATAAAACTCCCCAGGACATTGCTTATCCAAGTCTCTGACTAAGTAAGATCTTGTCTTTCTTCTCCAGTAGTTTTGCAATATAAAATCATCAACTTATTAACTAGAGCTGCTATGTTGAGGGGAGTACAGGACTCAGTAGACTCTGGGGTCATCACAGGCACACACAAGCACATGCAAACATCAAATAAAATTGCTCACCTCATTATTCGCAGATCTTCAGATTCTGCCTCTGTCAGGCCATAAGTACAACCGGTAAATGAAAGCATATCCTTTTCATATCTCAGATGGAGAGCAATGTATTTTCCCCCATGTGATCTCAGCCGCTTCACCAGCTTCTGTGGTGTCATCGTCATGCATTCTCAGTACCTAATATAACAGGAATCCCCATAGGAGACTTTAATGCAGAGAGTTGTACTACATACACCACTCTGACGTTTTAATTGTCAAACTCGTTCAAATTTTCCAGAATTTTGTATAGTTGTGTATTTGCCAGCTACCAGGCCAAATTTGAAAGATTATTGCAGATAAGCAATATATGCATTACAAACCTTTCCTAGGCTTTCAATAGAGGAAGAGAAGCGAAGAGCTTTGAATAGAGCACGGCATCTTAGTCTTTGTATATCTAGAGGCAGATTGTTGTTTGCAAGACGAGAATCTGACTTTGCAACATGGATTACCTGAACAGAAGCTCAACAATTCATCATAATGAACTTCAACATGATATAGCATCTATAGGTCTGATGTATAGAACTCATGCAATCAGAGTCCTTATTCACATAATCAAATCAAGTTGACCACACCTGTCCTCTTACATGAACAACAGAAAGAAAACAAAATGTTGTCCTGAAGCTGAAAAGGGTACACTACTATCTACAGGAACTCATGCCTATCAAACATCTCTAGTCAGCAATTATTAACGTAAATATCCAGTCAAACTAAAGTCATTACATAAAATACCCACAATCTCTACTAGTTTGTGAAAGCTTTGAGTAGGGATTGGCAGTAATTTGTCTCCTGTACATGGACAATGTAATAATTTTTCACAGTGGATGGCTGACAGAGTCATACATTCCCTCCTGAGCTTTCAACTTTTAGAGACCTTCCCATGGGACTTTCTCATTTGCATTAAGTGATACGAATAATGATATTTATGAAGATGTACACACCAATGTTTTAATGAAACTAGCACCATCAGATCAACAACCAAAGACACACACCACGATTAAGAAGATACAAAATTTATGTACAAGAAGTATGGGCTAGACAGTTCTGTTCATGGAGTTGTCAGTTTTCAGCTAACAAAAGAGAAGGAAAATTCTAGTTGAGATAACATTTGATTTGGACGTCCCAGTGCTAGTATGGCACCTAAAGTGTGAAATGAATGTATTTGTTCAATCACGTAAACTACTACATGGCTGGAAAAGATATATGAAAGCAACTGAGTTAGAATACTTGAAATCAAGTAAATATAACTTCATATACCTTAAATTCATTCCATAATTGTGTCATCGCTTCATAGTAACTGATGCCAGACCAGGAAGTAAAGTGTTTTCTGGCCCGAGGAAAAGATTCCAGCTCTTTGGGAAGATCCTTAACAATCCTCACATCATTTCTTAAGGTTTTGATGAAATAATCCTCATCAAATATATCTGAAAATTTACTGCAAAGGGGGAAATGAAGAAAAAGGCAATTGCCATCAAAGAGAAATTTGAGGAATCGCTAAAGATGAGAATTTACACAATCCACCAACATTGGAGAAGAAAATTTCAAGATAACCTTGAATCTCGCCAGAAGGAGCGTTTATCAAGCAGAGGAATAACTAAAGTTGCATTCATGATGTGTGCCACAGCCACCATATCAGCTATCTGCAGTACCAAGTTTGTTATGCTTACACAGATTAGCTCATTGAATGAAAACTGGTCAAGCCAACAGCATTCAAACAACCCAAAACCAAAGAGAAAAAGTTCATAATTGTCTTTAGATGAATCCTCGTATCTTTGACACAGTGAAACAAGAGTTGCAGACCATGATACAAGCTCGTTATTTTATGCCTTTGAACAGAAGTTGTAAAAAGTTCTTCGCTAAAGGAACAAATTCTTTAAGTAAACAGAATCGGGGAGCTATTTAAATGATTGCCAAAGAAAAATATGGTAGAACTGTTTCTTATTTGAGACTGGTCCAGGTTATTCTAACTGCCTCATTATGCAGCAATACTGAGAAATAGTTATAAAATAAACAGAAAATGAAAATAATTGCATTTGATAGCAGCTTAAAATAGAGAAGCACACTTACACCAGTACGCATTTGATTTAGGCCTCCGTTGCTTTTCACAGTTATGTAGTAGTCTGATCCTCTGGTAACTGCCATTTTAAAAGTTTTGAGGTTCGAGATTCAATATTTAGATCACTTAATATAAATGAAATTCATAAGAAATAAAGAACGTTCTAATTTCACGAAGAATATCAATCATTAAAAGTGAATTTCTGATGTTCAGTTTATAACCTATCCTCAACGAGCACACAACACCATAATGTGTTCAACAACCTAATTCTCAACAACTGATTAGGACAATCTTCACTAATCTCTTACATTGTTTATTGTGCAAAACTCATCATGCCCAACCTTCGAATACTAAAATATAGTCAAATATCTCCTGGCAGGCGGTGGTAATGCACTAGTCTGTAGCCCTAAGGAGACAAAAAGGCAAGCACAAGCACCAAACAAGATTCATTTAAAGCCCCAACAGTGGTGTACTGAAATAATGTACCCTTCAAGTTTGAAGGGAGGATTAGCAATCCAATGCATAAAAGTAAACAATTACTTAATCCACCTCTGTACTTAGCCGAAGGCTTCACGCACTGGTGTAAACCATTGCTGAGAGGCAAATCCCACAGTTGTCTATCTGATATCTGCATATAGAAGTAGAATTTCCCTTTTAGTCTGATGTCCATAGATCACTCAATTACTTAAAAACCTCTGCTATCATAAACGTAAGGGACAAAGCTCAATTAAAATTAGCCATA
>JAOQMQ010000196.1:624260-635679 GCA_027563845.1 Erythroxylum subrotundum | reverse complement strand
GAAAAAAATTTCGGGTAATTCGGGCCGGGCCCGAACAGTGAAATTTCGGCCCGAATTACCCGAATGCTCACCCCTAATAAATAGTAAGTACTATATTGAAATGAAAACTTGATACCCACCCCTTTTGGAGGGTTTAGTAGATTCTCAAATTTAATGGAATAAATACATTCCTTTGGAATTGAAAAATTCCAAAGCAAACACTATTTTTTACAATTATTCCATTCTTTCATTCTCAAACCTTCAAACCAAATGCTCCCTAAATTTTAGATTTCAACGGCCCAATCGGGCTCGTTTAGATCTTAAATTGGGTTGGAACTTAGGCCCAACTCTATTTTACCTTTGTCATCTATATATATATAGAACTTGAAAATTGGGAAATAATTAAAAAGTCAAAATCAATGATGCCACCTGACCAATTAGAACACGAAGATTAGTGGAGAAGCCACCTACCATTCACTATGGTCTAGGTTTATGAATAAAAAAAAAGAAATTAAAATATTAATAATAAATAGTTTCTCCCTCTGAGTGTATATATGGACGTAAACGCGGTAGTCTCACTCTCTTTCTATTTCGTTTCTCCTTCTTGGCGGCTCTTTCTCACACTCTCTCTTCCTTCCTTTACCGCAGCCTCCTGTTTTCTGGTACGGTTCGTCGTTAATCAATCGCTTCTTGTTTTGGGGTTTTCTGGGTTTCTTTGGGTTTTCTTTTTCCTTTCATTTCGAACTGTTTCTTTGATCGTTAGTCGTTGGTTGGGTCATTTAGGGTTCAAACCTTCTCGGGGTTTCTTTTGATTGCTGGTTCTTCTGTGGTTTAATGTCAAGATTTGATTTTTACATGTGGGGTTGGGTTAATTTTGCGTGTTTGATGTGTTTAATGATGTTATGTTTCCTCTGGTTTTAGCTCTGATTCAAAGTTGATTTCTTTGTTCTGCAAGTCAGCCACTTGAACTGAGCCTTTTCGTTTCTTTTAAGAGAAGAGAACATTTGTACATGGGTGATTTGTTTTTGTCTGAATCTGCGTATGTTTACTGCAATGTTGGTTTTTTTAGTTAGTTTTGTGAGCTTAATGATGTCTAAAACAGGGAATATCTCGCACACCAAATGTCTTTTGATCTCTGCAAGAAAAAACCATCTTTTCTTTGGTGTTTCGTCGGGTTTATGAACCGGGGGAGGCTGTGGTGTTCTTGGAAGAGCTTGTTTCGGCATTGGACTTGAGTTTGTTTCCGACTTCTTTTATTCTTTTAGATAGAGATTCTTACTATTGATTCTGCATCTTGACTATTCCTCTATCGATAGGGAATATTTTATAGATTTTTAGTTGCCTGCTGGTTAAAGGTGATCAACAGACAGGGGGTTGTCACCTTTTTGCAAAATCCATTCCTCTTCTTTTAAGTCAGTTGTTGGATAGTAGGACTTTCTTTTGGATTTTCTTCATGGGGAAAACAATGCTACCACCTGGTTTTAGGTTTCATCCCACTGATGAAGAACTTGTTAAGTACTATCTGAAGAGAAAAGTTTTGGGGAAGAAACTCGATCCTCAAGTCATTGGAGAGATTGACATTTATAAATATGCTCCATGGGATCTTCCTAATAGATCTTGCCTGAGAACTAGGGATCTGAAATGGTTCTTTTTTTGTCCACGAGAGAAGAAATATCCTGGTGGGACTAGACAGAATCGGAGTATTACTGAGTTGGGGTATTGGAAAACTACTGGAAAAGATAGATCTGTTTATTACAATTCCACAGTCGTAGGAATGATAAAAACTTTGGTTTTCCATAAAGGTAAGCCACCAAAGGGAGACCGAACTGATTGGGTTATGCATGAGTACAGAATTAAGGAAAAAGAGTTGGCTGATAGAGGAATAGATCAAGATATTTATGTGCTCTGTGTGATATTCGAGAAGGACGGACCAGGTCCAAAGAATGGTGCACAATATGGAGCACCATTTAAGGAGGAAGAATGGGATGATGATGAGGAAGAGGAGGAAGTGAATGGCAGAGAATTTTTTCCCTTTATTGGTGGCTGTACACAATCCTTTGCAACACCAGGTGACCCAAGCAGTTCTCACGTTACTTTCCCATCTGTGCCTGAGAACATGTCGTCCTTTGCAACACCAGGTGACCCAAGCAGTTCTCACGTTACTTTCCCATCTGTGCCTGAGAACATGTCCTCCTTTGCAACACCAGGTGACCCAAGCAGTTCTCACGTTACTTTCCCATCTGTGCCTGAAAACATGTCCCTTGGACCATTTGCATCATGTCCGTTGGAGACACTGCCACCTGTTCACCATTCTATGGTATGTGATACTGGTGCTAGTGCAGACAATTCTCAGATTGTTGCCGGAGATGAAGAAATTCTTGCATTGTTAACTATGTTCATGGAGGAAGGTGGATTGGTTCCAGAGAAAATTGGGAATGTAAAACCCTCTCCTACTCTTTCTTCTTACCTAATGATAGTTTGAAACTTTCTGATTTAATACCCTTCTGTTGATTATTTATTTAATCATTTTTTAAGTGTTGATTGTCTGTGGCAGAGTGACCCTATCTTTTTTTTGTTTTTGGATTTTAATTTTTCTTACTGTTGTTGATTTGATTCTTGCAATCTGCAATCACAATTTCCAGTGCCTTCTTATGACAAGTTAGGTAATTGTTCTACCTCGTGTGAAAGTGTAGAATTGCCAAGTTGTGGTTCGTTCAAATTGTTGTCCTTGTTTTGGAGTCTTTGTTGGGAAGATCTTATTATATGCGAATGTTAGATTTTATACAAGAGTTGTGAATTCATCAATTTGATGTTTGCTTGTTTTTTATCTTTAAGACAAGTGATTTCATGCCTTATTCCTTAACGTAGCAACAAAGGTCCTTAATTGTCGATCACCACAGTTCCTTTGCTGCTACATCTGAACTTATATTTTCTATCCAGTGTAATGCTTTCCTTGTGCTGATCAATCTCACTACGAACTGCCTGTTCTGTATTTCGTCTGTTTATAGAAGAACAAGAATTGTCATTTTATTTACGCTTTTTGACACTTTCTTGCTCTTTTGTTTTTTTTTCTTTTCATTTTCTTTCCTTTCCTTTCCTTTTTCTCAGTTATGTATCGTCTCTCAGTTCCTATTTTTATTGAAATGTTCATTGACTGTGGTTTGCAGAAGGCAGATAGTTGCCATAAGGTGGATAACATTCAAGGCAATTCTTCTCTTGATGCAAATGATTTTTACAATGAATTGGGGGATTTAGGCAACCTGGCAGGACTTGATCAAACTGGAAGCGATGTCATCCCAAATTGGTGCTACACTACTTTCTCTGTGGACCAAAGCTATGAACATGACGACTTATCCTTTTTGGAGCTGATCGATCTTGAAGGCCCACTGGATTGCTCAAGTGAATTTAATGGATACAAAGAAATTGACTGTGATGCCGCGTATCCCAACAGTAACTGTGAGTCTGGAGACTTATATCATTCATCCGATGCATTCAGTGTTCCTGCGTCATCTCAAGTCATTGATATACCAGATGACAGACCTGATCAGTTTGAAAGCCAAGTGAATACGTGTAGAAAGGTAAAGTTAGTTAATTTTTTCGGCCATTTAACTTTAAGATCATTATGCTGATCTGATTATGTGTTTTGCTTCTACCTATTCAATTTTATGATAACACAGGAGGGTGGTGCTGATGAAGTTTTGTGAAGAAACTCCTCTTTGTAATTGGAGAATTGCACATTGCGAATATATGGAAGGAGAGACTTGCTGCACAATCTGTAAACAGCTGTGATTACATGATGTCTGGCGACTTTCTGAAGTCCTTAGTTGAAGGCATTTGATATACTGATTTATTTACGTCAAATTAATTGATTTATGCTTTCTGTTATCGGATGGAACTGTTCGGGTAAGGGACATAGTTTTTTCTTTTCATACGCTGATTTTGAGTCGGACATAGTTTTTTCTTTTCATTCGCCTATTTTGAGTCAATTCCTATGTGGAATTGGCTGAAGTGACTTTGACCTAATATGTAATTAAATAAAAAAAGATGCTGCTGTTTTATTTTAGTTTTGCTGTTTCAATCCTGATTGTGCCGTGGTCATTATTCTTTATGTTTGGTACCAGGGAAAAAAAAAAGAAACTTTTGTTAAGATTTCAGTAGTTGGAGGTCATTGTATCAATTCTTACTAAGCTGTGGAGCTGAATGTTCCAATAGCTGGAGTGAAGAGACTGAAGGCGGTACTACCTGATATTCCTATGGTGGCTCCTCCATCCATGTCAAGGCTGAGGTGACTCTCAGGACTGATGGGTGCACTAAAGACGCTTTGTCAAATAGATGGGGGGGGAGTCTCCATGTGATTTATTTTTTGATGCAATCTAGTATGAGATTATATTCAGACAGTGGGATGGTGATTGGCATGCACTTTCACATTTTCATGATATTAATTTTTGTGGAACTATGCACCTAACTTAGCAGGTACGTTTTAGCCTGATTTCTCATAATGCTGCAAATGATTTGTGGACAATTTACACTATTATTAGATGACAAACTTCCTAATTAGATGCATTGGCGCCTTTTGTATCTTATATGTTTGTTTTGATTGCTAGAAGTATCTATGTTTGGATTGAGGGTCTACATGTTTGCAGCTTGAAGTTTGCCTCAACTTATCACAGGTTTATTTTTAAATCTCATTAGCGATTGTTTTTAGCTTCTGAAGAAACAAGTACATGGTTTTTTCTATCAACATTTCAATCAAGTCGAAGATTTTGATACTCGGAAATAAATCAGGTGGTACTATATAGATATTTGCTTTGGTTTGGGCTTAATATCCAGCTTCGATTTAGTTGCTATCATGTCAACATGGCATGTCTTTTTCAGTAGTCTTGTATAGCGTTGTGGTTCTATAGAACCTGGTTTAGAAAAAATAACCACAAGTTTTGGCTTTAAGTGATTAATAGTACCACCGTCCTGGAGCATGATTTGCTTATTAGAAGGATCAAGTAATGAAGTTGAGATGCTAGAAGTGCATTTCTTATGGAAAGCTGGGTTGAGTAACAATCCCACACATTTCAATTCGTTGTCTTAACGCTTGGTGCCTGCCCATTTTCTTATTTCCAATCTGTGAATGACAGTATTGACTATGCCATCTAGCAGACGAAACTTGCCATGAGAGTTGTTGTGCCTCCTATCTGACTCCCGGTTTCCTTTAAACAGACTATAGAATTGGATATTGTTCATGGAGTACTAGTTTAATTTAGGTTGCAGGAGGGTTTTTCAAGCTGGTTCTCTTTGGCATGATCATGGCTTTGGATCATATTGTAAATATTATAGATGATCATGTTTGACCATTTCTCTTTTTTTGTGTTGGTCAGAATGTGGATTTCCTTTGCCGTTTATTACATGTTGAGATCTTTCCCTGAATTGGTTTTAGGTTATGGACGTTAAGAACTCTTCATGCTCGGTAATGTTAAGTTTATGTGGATTTGTTAAAACTTTACAGCGAGGATAAACTTGGATTCCGAGTTCTGCATAGCACTCGTTACCGTCCTGTGACATATTAGATGAATTATCACGTTGATTCCATCTTGTTTAACTTCTAAGGTTCTCTTGTTTAACTTATATTCATTATCATCATATCTAAGGTTCTCTGACGTTTGGGAAAGATCACTAAGGAAATCTCGCATCTAGAATGTGAAATATTTTTTGTGAAATTATATAATCCAAAATATGTATTACGAGTTAGTATTTTTTAAAAAACTTTAAAACCTGTAAGATGAGTATTTTTTAGTTTTTCTGAAATTTATTGAATTAATTTTTAGAATCTGAATGTGAAAATATGCATGTATTTCTAATTTAAAAATTATTTTATGATATTAGAAATACAAAGATTTGCAATTTTTGAAAATATATGATTTTATATTTCTTTTTACTACTGTTCTATATGCATTCCCCTTGTCATAAACTGATCTGGCATGTACTACTAAGTTCTTTTTACTCTTTGTTGGTTTGATCTGGCATGGGAATAACGCATGGTTGCTCACAGTAATATAACGAGACATCTCTGGCCGCAAACATGATGAGCTAGTTACAAGAATAAGTGCGCATTCGTGTTTGCTGATATAATGTTGAGACCCCAATGTTGAATCGGTAGTTTCCACAAGTACTCGCAAAAGCAGGATTCAAACTTCATTGTCTAGATTACAATCTCTCGTAGTTGAGTTTATCAGACTGCAAGAAAGCATAATAGTCAGAAAGTTAATTAGATTCATAGTATAAGGTTTCAATATGCTTTGAATTTGATGATTTTAACTAGTTCCTGAAAGATGGAGGACCTTTAGCTTCCACATGGTGGGTTGGTGAAAAGAAATGAAACAAGGTTGAGTTCTAAACAAGAGTAAACCTGTGATTCTTGGCAGGCAAAATTGGATTTCATGTAATCAAAACATTCATGTACGTTTCCAAAGTTTAAGCTATCAAGTGTTAAACTTTACAGAAATCATAGATTAGTTTGCATTTAGAAGTCGGTACCCATGGAAGTTCCTTCCACCAACAGACTAACACAGATATCATATTCCGCCTTAAGAATTTGAATTCAAATCAATCAAGATGCTTAATTGAGTTTGTAACAGATAGTGGTTCAATGGCTCAAACCATGGAGTAACACCAAATTGACTATCTGCAGTTGAGGCTTATGCATTTCTATCGAATGTCAATCGAATTAGGCATACTGAACTCAATCTTAGCTAAGTTTTTAAGGTACCTTGATAAGCATGTCTGTTGGAAGCCAAGCTGGAGCAGTAGGAATCCCAACCCAGGACACCTATCATAAAAGTTAGTGTCATTCAGATCCTAGCCCAAATGTCACTAGCAACTTTTCTGAAATTCACACATGATTTTGCATTTGGTTGTTGTAGGCTTGTAGCAGAGACTTTCAGTTATAGTAATAAACCACGTGCAGTTGGTGCTTAGCTTGTGAATTTGTTAACAACTTTGTGGTGATTAAACTATGCTAGATTATCAGATAAGAGAAGAGAGGTTGAAGTCAGAGAAACAAACTTACAAGTGCATATTCTCCTGTCTCAAAAATTCTGAGATCCAAGACCTGAAAGTGTATGTTAAAAGATGAAGTTTGTATACTAAATAAGGCAATCATTGGCTGATTGAGAAGAGGACATACCTCACCACGGTCTTCATATATATAATCCAAACCCTTGTAATATGGAGGATGCCCAACAGACAGATACTGAAAAGGGAAACTATAAGCACCTCCTAGATATGCTAACGGAAAGCTGAAGCTAGCTCGAAGATGCACACAAACAATGAAATAAAACTCGTCTCTCATTTTCAAAATCAAAAACAAAGTTTTGAGTTAAAAGATCAAATCTTTGCACTTGTACACAATTGCAAAGTTGCAACTTGAGCTTACAGTATATAATACCAAGCAAAGACAAGAGGATTCACTCTACCAAGTTCCGAGAGATATGCAAGTTACGAGGGATAAACTCATCAATGTATCATTTTCATACCATGAGAAGATTGCTCTTTTATGGCTCAGGAAAGTCTAATTCTCTAATCAAGCAAACAGAAATACTATTGTGGGCTTTCAACCGTAATCAAAGAAAGCTTCTAACTTCTGAGAAAGCTGAAACAACCAGTATCATACTTACATTGACACTATTGAGGTACTTCTCTTTATCCACTCTCACAATCTGACCCTTCTTCACTGCCAAGAAATTCCAATGTAGTCAATATAAACTATAATCAAACACCTTTTAGTCTTTAAGCCCGTTCTTAGATGCCATGAGAAGGACAAGAAACTCACTTGAATAAACAGGCTTCTTAGGCCTCGCCGGACCACTGTTTGAAACTTCTTTAGCGGTGGAGGAAGGTGGTGTTGCGGAGGGCTGTTCAGTCTTGGTCTGGGTGGTGGGATTTTGGTTCTCCGGTTCAGCTGAGTTAACAGCTCTAATGGGTTGCAAGCGAGCAAGTTGGCTTCTTCTCGAGTAGCAATATACTGGAGAAACGCAGAAAAAAGAGCATTTTGGAGTTGTTGCAGTGAAAGAAGCCATGGGACAGAAGCTGTGTGCCACTTCCAACTCCGACCAGGAGATGGATAATCCTATTTTATCTATTAGCCTCCCAACCGCCACATGTCAAAAGACAAGAACTTTGCGAGTTGACTCGAATTATACGGTCCTAAAGAGCTGGATATGTGTGGTCTGAATCTTGGGTTGGGTTCTGTTTTCAGCCCAATGTCTGAGATACTATCAGAAGGGCCTCACTTCCTTCTTTGAACGGTTTGAATACTACTATTACACAAGTCTTTCTTGTCTAGTGAGCTCTTACTATGGATCTCTCTACCATGTTATTCGGGTCTGCTACACCCCATCTTCCTCCTCGTTGCTCTGCTACTCCCACAAGGTTCAAAGTTTGCAGCTTTTCTTTTTCTTTCTCTGCTGGTCATTTCTTCGAACAGGTTCCGGGTTGTTGTGGTTCGTTAGGAAATGATAAGAAAGTTTTCAACTTTTTTGTTCTTGTTCGCTTAGCAGGAATAACTCGACTGAGAATCTTGCAATTGAAGGTCAGAATCTGAATTTTTCAGTCAGAACAAGGCAGGGAAATTGGGTACCAATTCTTAAGGACTGCTCTCTCAGAGTCCCTTCTGGACAGCTTTGGATGCTTCTTGGACCCAATGGTTGTGGAAAATCTACCCTTTTGAAGGTTATGCTCTAATTCTTCTGTACTACGCTCCCGTTGCAGCCATTGATAGCATGTAAACTGAATCACACGCAAAATGACTAAAAAGATCATTTGCCCATTTGTGGTCCCAGAAAATGTGGACTTCTGATATGATTGCTTTTTTTCTTTTTCTTTTTTCTGATTCACAGTGCTTTTTGGTTGTGTAACTTGTTGTTATTAATGTATGAAAAAATTTCCCTGAAAGTTGCTTGCTTTTGATTGAATTTAGGATCAAAGTAAAAGTAGTGATGGGATAGTGATATTTTGAACTAGACAGATTCTTGCAGGTCTGCTGAAACCAACTGGTGGAGCCTTGTACGTGAAAAGGCCTAAGAGCTTTGTTTTCCAAAATCCTGATCACCAGGTTGGTTTTTCATTGATTACATTGTTTAAATGATTGTTTTACTGATTTGTTATCTAAAGTGTACGCAAAATAGAATGATCAGATTGCTAGGATGTTGATCGAATTGGTATAGATCTAGTTTGAAGGAAACACTTGAGTTTACTTATGCAAGAAAGATAGCATCAAAACTTATGAGGAACAACTTTTTATCTTCTTGTTGATTGTTGTGAAGATGGGCTACAACTAGGAGAAGAGCTTAAACACAGTTGCTTGTGCTCTTGTTATTGTGATTATATTGACTTCTGAGAGCCTTTTCCCCATCAGCTAGTTGTAATCCTGGGATCCAAAGTAATCCTGTTAAGTAAAACAGAATGCAGACTGGTGCAATTTTAGGTACTACGGCGTGTTAGGAGTGTGATATTCTTAAAGAGGCATTGTGTTGTTATTTCTTTGTTATCCCTTCTCGGTGAAACGTTTGCTTACTTTACCATTGAAGTCTTTTAACATTGATTCCTGCTTTTCATCCATGTTGAATTATGAAGCCTGATGTCAATACTTCACTCGATTTGTTTTTCCATAAGATGTTTTTCTGCCTTTATTGTGATATACTTGCTGCATTTCTTTTTAATAAAATGGTATGTGTTACGAGGAGAAGGAAAGCCTGTTTACGAGGCTAGACAGCATAAGCTACACCTTGAAGATGATACATATTAAGGCAGCTTCATTTTCGTTACAGGTTGTGATGCCCACAGTAGAAGCAGATGTGTCATTTGGCCTTGGTAAGTTCATCCTGACTGAGGAAGAAGTTAGACACAGGGTATCAAAATCTCTGGATGCTGTGGGCATGTCTACCTACATGAAAGTAGGGAGTGTTCCAATACTTTGGTGTCATTTTATAATATTTTTCTTTTTCAAATTGTCTTCGTCTGCCCTTTTCAGAGGCCAGTTCAGACCCTTAGTGGTGGTCAGAAACAAAGAGTAGCCATTGCCGGTGCTTTGGCTGAAGCATGTAAAGTTCTATTATTGGATGAGTTAACAACATTTTTGGATGAAAGTGATCAGGTATTCAATTATATTGTTGATCTTGCATATATCTCGGATCAGAATGAGTATTGTTGTCAACAGTGGCATAAAAGTTTGTTTTGCCTATTGATCTGTTTTGTTTTCGTAATTTTGTCATCCCAAAACTTTCAAAGTCTAATGTTTATGTATTACAAATAACCTGGTTATATATACATACCGATAACCACCGCCATTGTATGAGCTTGCCCTTTAACCTGCATATCCTTGCTTGTTCTTTCGTAGACCACCTATTCTGAACAAAATATGGTTGACATTGATTGCTAGATTGGAGTGATTAAAGCAGTCAAGAGTTCCTTGAGTACATCCGATGATGTTACGGCCTTATGGGTGACTCACCGGTTGGAAGAGCTCGAGTATGCGGACGGGGCTTTCTATATGGAAAATGGGAAAGTGGTGAAGCATGGTGGTGGATCTAGCATAATGAAATTCATCAAAGGCAGGCAATCATCTTATATCAACCAAATCAACTCCTGATAGTTGCATATTAGCAGTTCTCTTTCTTTTCTTTTTATTACTTGGATTCATTTCACTTATCTATATACCTTATTGTTCTCTTCAGTCCAGTGTATAGTTTTACATGGAACATGTCACAAAACTCTCTAGGTACATAGGGTAGAATTGTGTTTTTCCTCATGAATGTGAAGATACTCAATATTTAGCATACTAGCTCCATAAGAATTTGGACTTTGGTGGATGGAGGGTTCCTTATGGAGTCTTCTTTATACAGTGAAATTCACAACTATTGTCATTTGGAATGTGCATTGACAAATTATTAAATGCATTACAATAATCTATAAATCATGTATTTTAGATAAACTATTTAGTCTAAGTGATGGATTCATTGAAGTGATATTTGTTGGATTCATTGTGCATTCATTTTGAACCATTTTTTAAGAGGTTGAGGGAAGTTAAGTCGCAGTTTTCTTTCAAACTATTAACCTTTTAAATTGAAAGGGTCTTAAAATTTGGAACAACTCAATGAAAGTTTCAGAGATACACAAAGCCTTGAGATGTCCAGTAGTACGTAGTCTTACCTTTGACTAGTAGAGAGATTGTTTCCGATCTTTAGCAATTGTATCCCGTGTTGATATTCAATAGTATTAAACTCGTAAGGGAGTGTGGAAGCTACATTAAGTCCATATGAAATGATATTAAACTCTTAAGGGAGTACGGAAGCTACATTAAGTCCATATCATTTTAGTTTAGAAGAAGAATAGGCTAAGATGAAAGTTTCAGCTCTTCATGCTGAAATGGGGACAATTCCCAAAGTACTAGATT
>JAOQMQ010000196.1:599177-624160 GCA_027563845.1 Erythroxylum subrotundum | reverse complement strand
TTTAGAAGAAGAATAGGCTAAGATGAAAGTTTCAGCTCTTCATGCTGAAATGGGGACAATTCCCAAAGTACTAGATTTGGTAGACAGCCAAACACCAGACAAGCACTAAATCAATGGTTTCAAGTTGAAATTTTCAATGGTTGCAATAATATGGTTCGTCCATACCAAATTTTGGGTTCAAACCCTCTAATAGTGCTAATACAGGAAAATATAATTAGGTCCTTAAAATTAAATTTATATAAAAAGTAAGGGTTGACTTATAATTATTTTACTTAACTTCTAACTAATTTTAGTTATATGAAAATTAATAAAAATTATATTAATTTTATGAAAACAAAGTTCAATATTTTAAGGATAATTCATTTTTAATTACTTTTTTGTAATTTTCTGAAAACAAAGTTCAATATTTTAAGGAGAAATCATTTTTAATACCCTTTTTGCTAGAATTTATAAATTGAATTAAACTTATTGTAAATTTACAACTAATCAACATCATCATTGGCTTTGAACTCCATAAATGAAGAGAGAAAGTAGAATTTTGAAAAACAAAAGAAACAAAATGATAAAGGACAAGACAAGGACAGCAAATGCAGTCACACAACAAAACGATCTTTTGATTTTAACACGATCTTAACCCCTCCACCAACTCCCAACTACAGTATGCCACGAGCACGGCCCATCGTCTAGGCATTTTACATACGGAAGGAGAAATACCGGAGCCAATGAGTATGTAATTGTTGAATGGTAGATATGTGCACGAAAAACTAGAATACAGGGTCTGTTGTGGCTATTTTATTCTCTTCTAGTTAAAATCTCAAAAGGGTCTTCGCTGTTTAGTATAAATTCATCAAATTTTGCTTCCTTTTCCTTTTTTTTCCCTGGATGGTTGCTGATGATGCTGACTTTTGATGGTTTCTCTGTGAGTGATTTGAAGTAGCTTCTTCTATGTGGTTTTCCTTCCACTTATGGAGCTTTTTGAACTTTTGGTTTTGATGGGTGTGAGGTCACCTCTCTTTTCCGTTTCCTATTAAAGGTTGTTTTGATTATTCTGTGACGGAACTGTAAAGGTGAATTTGTTGGCTTTTGATTGTTGGTGCTTTTGTATATGGAAAGGTTTGTTTCTTTTAAGTTTTAACTAAGGAGAGGTCTACATTTTCTCGCCTTCTTTGTTTTCACTGATCAGCGATGTTTGAGAGAGAATGGGTCCCATGATGGCATTTCCCCCTTCAGAGAACGTGACCTTTGTAAAGAGAAATTATTGAGTATTTCTTACGAAGTTTCTTCTCACATTCTGTATCCTTTCACTTACTTAAAATTGAGATTTGAAATAGGAGGTCTCTGGCTCAAATCAGAGTAGGAGTCGTGTGTAATGGAGTGGGGAGTAGGATGCCACCTGCGGTGTAGACTGGCTCACAGGGTTGTCTAATGACACAATCACACAGAACGAGTTTTCTAGCGCAAAGTTCTGATATTTATGTTCCTGAGTTATCTCCGAGTAATTCTTTGGTTAACACATTGAACTGTCGATAATATGCACAGGTCAATGCCTGTTAAAGGATTAGAGTAAGCTGAGCATATGTTCGCTATCTCCTCTTTTTTGCCTATTCCTGAATGTTCGATTCTGTTTTAATAACCAGCTGCTTTTGTGTGTTTAAATCCTTGAACTTAGGAATTTTTTTCCCCAAACTTAGATCATGCTATGAAAATTATGTACCCTTGTTTTCCAAATGCGTCATTTATTATTATTATTATTTTTGGCCAACTTGAGATGTGAAACTGATGCTTATTGTTTCATTTTGTGAAGGCCTTGCTCCTTGGTTGCTTATGATTCCTATTTGAACGTAATTTGAGAGAGGTTAAAGCAAAGGTTAGCCTAAGTGAGGAAAGATGCTTCAAACTTCATGAATCGAATTTAGTGTTAGAGTTGACAGTCACTCCGTTAAGATTATAAAAAAGTTAAAAGGTATGCTGGTTTAACTAATTTACAATTTTTCTGTACTTTATGCTTCATTTTCTTGTGGATGCTTAGTAGTGTTAATGTCTTTTAGATAATGTGCTACTCTGTTGAAGTTTATGATAATGTGTGTACATGCACTCATGCCCACACAGAAACCCACATTCTCTTTCATGAATATCACTCTATCGATGCGGTAGTTAGTATACAACTTTTTCCCAAAAATATTAAGGGCTTATGTTCTAGAGTTTCTGTGTTTTGCAAACTGCTACCTGATTCACATGTGTGATGAAAAGCTGGAGCATCGCTCTTTCAAGCATGAATGTTACTTGCCTTAAAGTACTAAGCTGTCAGAGTGATGATTGAAAGTTTCTGATGCTAAATCAACTTCATATAGAAACTAAATCACTGGATACATTGATAGAAGCAAGTTGACAGTGATTTTGCAGCTGTATTAATACATCATACCTCTCTTTCCCTTATGCGGTTTTTGGCTTAAGACATGCAAACAAGAGTTGTTTTCTTCACTGCAATGTTCAATTAGAAATTTTATGAAGACAAAAAGGGATAATTTTCTTCTGCGAGTATTCACATGCTATAAAAAGAAATGATGTTAAAAAACTGCTTAAAAACCATGGATTTTCACCTAGTCTGACTTCTTGCAGGTCATTCATCTTTCCTTCACATGACCTATTAGACTGTTTAGATCTCGGCCTTGATGATATATAACTTAGCTTTAGATACATTTGCATGAATTAATTGGTTATTGTCTTAATTCCATGTAGAAAATCTTTTTCAATGAAGTCCCACAAAAATAGTGAAGATGACCTGGAAGATGGCAAGTTGGAAAAGGGCACAGAGAAAACACCACGCAGTAGCACTACAGTTAAAGTACACAATCAGGCCTTATTTTCTGGCCTTGCATATTGTATTTCATCATGTAGCATGATATTGGTGAACAAATTTGTGCTTTCTGGCTATAATTTCAATGCCGGGATATTTTTGATGCTATACCAGGTAATCTTTCAAGTTATAAACAGCAGGAGTTGTTTTCTTTATGGTTTGACAATGGTTCTATTAGGATTGCTGAAATGCTGTTTAATATCAAAATTTATAACAGATTTTATATCTCTGTTCGTCTATCTTTCTTTTTCTTTATTCTCATTTCAACATGTAACTAGCTGATGTGAATATTTTGTTGGTGTGCAGAATTTGATATCAGTGTTGCTTGTATCAGTGTTGAGTTTATTGGGTGTTATCTCAACAGAACCTCTGACATGGAGATTGATTAAGGTGTGGCTGCCAGTGAATGCTATATTTGTTGGGATGCTCATTACAAGCATGTTTAGGTATGACAATCTTTTTCAATCTATTGGCACTTTTTGCTCAGACCTCACAAAACAAACATTATTAAGTTAATACTGCAATTGGTTTCTTCATTTTAGTTTAACCTGATGTGTTCTACTTGGCAGCTGACTTTTACTAGTTCTTGTCTGTTTCTGTCCTTGTGTTAAAATTAGTATTTCAGGAACATGTGCTCACTTTAAGGAACACCCACAGTTTTTTAAGAGCCTCCTTGTGCTGTCAAACTCTTTATTGTTCAATGTGTTGTGCTTCTGGATATAATTTGGACTAAGAACTGCCAGTGGGCCTGTCACACTTCATTTCGTTTAATTTCTAGTGTAGAAGTTTCTTTTGTGACAATACTAGATGTTCGTGTTGGACTGCAGAATATAGCTTATAAATTACATGATCCGAAGCCTTTTGTCTATATATAGTTTTCATCTATAACACTGCTGAAATTTCTTCATTACTTTTGCAGTTTAAAGTACATCAATGTTGCTATGGTCACAGTATTGAAGAATGTAACAAATGTGATAACTGCAGTTGGTGAAATGTATCTGTTTCATAAGCACCATGACAGCAAAGTATGGGCTGCTTTGTTCTTAATGGTATGTGATTATTGTGAAAATGATTGTATGCTTCGAGTTTGTTTTAGAGAAAATATGTAATCTAGAATGATTAAGTACCGTGCCATACTGCTTGAAACTTGGCTCAAACTCTGATGCTTTTGGACACATCTGCAATTACATCTCCATTATGACTTTGTCAAATACTATGCAGTGAGTCTACTTCATAAGCCACTATGACTTTGTGTTACTATGGATTAAAGGAGTTTGACTTTGTCTTATGCAGATTATTTCAGCTATTTCTGGAGGGATTACTGATCTTTCCTTCCATGCCATTGGATATGCATGGCAGATTTTAAACTGCTTCCTAACCGCATCTTATTCTGTAAGTTCATTTGGAGGTTTTGCTTTCACTTTACAAGGACTAGGATATGTATGTAGTAGTTCTTGTATGCATACTTCTGTGTGTGCCTATATGATGTTTATGGACATTTATCACATGATTTGTTCAAATACAAATCATCATAATTTTGGTGCTCATCAGCTTCTACTCGTTCTTTTATTCTCTTTAAAGGCATCTTGCATATCTTTGTTCTGTTAACTTACGTGCTCATTAATATCTCTTAGTCAAGTAGAAGAGTTTAACTTTTCCTAGATATCTGAAACTTTAGCATGATCTGGCAAAAAGTGTACTTAAAACGTTATAAAGAAATGTTGGGATCTAGTGATGAAGAAGCAAGCTTTAAAAGGAAGGCTTTTGGAGACTGGTTAACTTTGTTCTCGAGTACAGAAATGATTTGAGCATGAACCAATGACTGCTTTTTGGTGACTAAATTTCTAAAACATGACAATTCTTTCGAAGATTTGGTAGACTCTTATTTTTGGTTTCTTTATGAAGTTATGCCTTTTGTGACATTAACATTATCTTGCTTCCTGGGGTATTTACTGGTCCTATTTTGTCATCATTTCCTTCTGGAAGACAACCTTCAGATATTGAGTTCAAACACTTAACTTAGTGTAGCTGCTAGTTTCTGTGTGAATGTCGATATACCAGGAAATTTGACGGTATTCACAAAATAGTACTGCCAAGAGCTCTCTACATTAACATGCTTTTCATGTTTCAATACTCATATAAGCTGATAGATTGTTTCTCTGTTAACTTGTCGCTGCAGCTGACTCTACGTAGGATAATGGATACAGCAAAGCAAGTCACGAAATCTGGGAGCTTGAATGAGTTTTCGATGGTCTTGCTGAATAACACGCTTTCTTTACCTTTGGGCATAATTCTTATTTTTGTTTTCAAGGAGACGGAATATCTCTCTAGAACGTGAGTCCCACAATATAATAAATTATACGTTTGGATGCTTGTTGTGTTGATTAAGCATGAGGGATGTGCATGTTCAGTTCTCTAATAGTGGAACTTGTGACTGTTTGAAACAATGAAGATTACCAATTAAATTAGGTGGACCTCATTGAAAGTGTGAACATTACAAGTTTTTGGCAAATACTAAGTTTGGCTTTCCTGCTCCTATTTGTCTTATTGAATCTCATGAGGTTTGAAACAAATTGCAGACCACTTCTCAGGTTACCTGAGTTTTGGCTGGTAATCACTCTGAGCGGAGTTTTAGGTATGGCTATAAGCTTTACTTCCATGTGGTTTCTTCATCAAACCGGGGCTACCACGTACAGGTAAGACAAAAACAGCTTACGACTGCTTACAGAGCACAGCTATCCCGGGATTTTTTTCGTCACCAATTTGCATTTTACAGCCTTGTAGGCTCACTGAATAAGATTCCCCTGTCTGTTGCTGGCATCCTTCTGTTTAAAGTACCAACCAGTTTGGAGAATGCTGCAAGCATTTTATTCGGTATGTCCCTGTCCCTTATATCAGACCAATCTGCGTTCACAAACCTGTATGCGAATGTGGTTGTGTTTTGAGTTCTTGTAAGAAGAGAAATCATTACTATCCTTTGGTTCAACTAACGAAAAGAGACGCGCTTTGTAGGTCTTTTGGCCGGAGTGTTTTTCGCCAGAGCCAAAATACGCGGAAGATCATAATCCGTTCAATCTGACCTGTAAGGACTACTGAACACTTTCCATCTCTTTGTGACATTGAGGTTTGCTAGTTGGTAACTCTGGTGGAAGCAGTGTTACAAGATTTGTTGCAAATGCTTGAAAGTTCTGATCTGTGTTTTGGTTGGAACTCAAGTTCCTCTTGAGTTCATTGTAATAGTGTTAGGTAGGCCAAAGCTCAAGTCTTGGACTTTTGTATTCACAAGGTTTAGAAGCTTAGCTCTTTAGACACAAGGCAAAAATGCCCATGTTAGATATGGCTGCTGTGTAATAAGATAATGTTCACTTACTGTGCTATTCATACCTTAGGATTGGTCTTTTTAATGTTAGCAACGGGTCGGGCCTCGAGCCAGCCCCATAAGACCAAAATTTGAACCTGAAAATCTTTTCCTAACTCAAGTCCAAGCTTTATCCGGTTCGAAAGCCCAAACTTGAACTCGAGCTCAAGTCCGAGATTGGTGTGCCCAACTTGCTTTATTTCATCAAAAGACGATAAGTACTAATAAGAACCAATTTTTTTAATGTATATTGGCTAAAAATTAGATGCTAATAATATTAAAATCAAAAGAATAATTACTAGTATGGTTGGATAATTTCATAACAATCTTTTTATTAATTAGGGATAAGGTTGTGTATTAGTAAACCTTTTTAGATTCAGCGTATTAGCGAAATTTTTATTAACTGAGTTGTACAAAATTATTATGTAATTTAATAGGGATAAAAATTGATAACTAATATTTTCGTAAAGTAAAATTTGATATGCATCTTTTATAGTTTTATTTATTTATGGAAATATTTATAGTTTAATATTCTAAAAATCTCAAGTACATGTGATTGTATATTAAAAGACCTACCAATTTATTATTCATTTTAGTGGGAATAAAAATTGATATATAATATTTTCATATACTATTAAATTATATTTTGATAATTTTTATTTGCATTTCTTATAGTTTCATTTATTTATAAAAATTTTGATAAAAAATGAAGTGTTTCTAGGAATAACAATGTAGGTCGGAGTCAGGCCCAATTTTGTTGCTGGAGCTAGCCTCGGGCTAGAGTCGGGCCCGACTTAGGCTAACCTCAACTTTTTTCAATTGAAAATAGAAAACGACTGCCTAAGGTCAAGGTACAATTATTTCAAAAAGTGGATCGAGGCAATTTTTTCTTTTGAAACGAAGAAACTTGCTATCACTTGAATGCGCACAGGATAAATATTCGGATGAATGCAATAGCCTGCAAATCACTCTGTACTAGACAAGCCGTGTACGACAGGTTCAATCGAGATAATGTAAGTAAGGAGATTCGAACACAAAACCTTTTGGCCCCATGATCTCCCACCAAGGGTGGTCGACTCAAGTTGCTATTTCTAATGTTTCAATTTAATAAAGTACAATGCTATATAATATTAAATTATAAGAAATTAATGACAAAAGTAAGAGAAAATAGTGTCATATATATATTTTTTGAGCTGAAAAATGAATTAGTAAATTAATAATTTAATTTTCATTATTCATTTTTGTATTTTTGTCCGAATTATGCTGAATATTTCTTGAGATTATTTAGATTCATTACACGGTATACTTCGCGTCCGTTTGTATTCGTGTCGTTCACCTCTCCGTCGTCGTATGGATGGAAGACCCCCAACACACACCGAGCACCACCACCACCACTCCCACCGTCGCGAACACCGCTGGCCGTCGAATCACTAATGAAGTACTGCATTCAGCGCCGATCTGGCCTACGATCGACGGCCCACTAGGTCTATCGGAGGAGGAATCGGTGAGCTACGCTCGAAGATTCTACAAATTCGGATACGCTCTATTGCCGTTGCTTTGGGCCGTCAATTGCTTCTACTTCTGGCCTGTTCTCCGCCACTACCGTTCCTTCCCTCGCATTCGCCCCTGTTAGTTCTCTCTTATCTTTTTTGCAATCTTGTTTCTTCTCTTTTACCGAAAATTCTACGAGAAAGTGAGAATTGTGTTTGTTCGTGATCGCAAGAGCTTTCGGTTTTTGTGGGCCGTTTTATTTGAGAATATGATTATGCTGTGATTGTCTTTGTTTATAGGAGAGAGAGTTTTGATTTTTCTTATGAATTAAACTTCAGAAAACAAAAAGAAGGTTATCTGTCAGTTAATCATTTTAGATATTATGAGCATTTGCTTGTGTATTCTGCATTGTTATTAGTGGATTTAATTGAAAGTAGATGCCTTTATGTCATTGGTAGCTTCTGGATTTTGACATAAATGCTATTTTTTTTTTGATAAATTGACATAAATGCTATTGAAAGAGCTTAAATTGTAACTTGTCTCGTCTAATTGAGCAATCAAACATCAAATTACAGAAGCTTATTTTGCACTTCCGGATTTCCGAATTAGCCTTTGCTGTTCTTTTTTTCAACCTCTGGTGTTTTGCTTTTCTGTCACCCATCTTTGAAAGTTTATAGTATACTTGCTATAGTGGCTATTCAAAAGAATTTACAACAAAAAATCAATGAGGAGTAATCATTGAGACACTGTATTTCTTGGTCCTGGATCTCATTGTTGGTCAACTTCCTAAAGATCATGGTTTTCGATTCCTTTTTCCGATTTTTGTTATCATGAAAGTAATATATGTGTTGTGCTTGGAATGATACCTAAAATCCTTCTGCTACTTTGGATGAAATCTAGAAAATGGATTTGCTTATATTCACTTTCTTGTTGACTGTCAGAATTTTCTTATTTCTGTTTAGAGTAGTGGTTTTGCTTTGTCATTAATTCTACTCATTCATGTGCTTTGTGGAAATTTCTTTCTACAGATGTTTTGAGGTCTGCAGTTGGGTTTATGGTATTCACTTCCCTTCTCGGTTCATGGGCCTTGACATTTGCTGTTGGAGGAGAGCATCTATTTGGCCCTGTCTGGAATAAGCTAGTTATGTACAATGTTGGTGACAAATTAGGCTTAACAGGTTTCATATAGCGTGTTATGAGTGGTAGTGGTCTTGCCTTTAAGTTCACATTGATGTTTCTTCCAGGAGTCATCTGGTTTCATTTTCTCATTTATGCTGCTTTCAAGCTTTAGTATGCTATATAACTAGCTATATAGTTAATTGTTGAAACATTTTCTTCTTCCTATCTGATTGAAGAATCGTTGATGGTGGATATCTACTGGTACTCCTTTTTAATAGGAACCATAACAGTAAGACATTAAAAAAAAAAGACAGAAATGGAGACCGGAAGACAGAATTGAAAAGAACAAAAGTTTTCTTGAAGTAAATGGTGCATATAATTCGTTCAGAATTTAGATACCATTTTCACCATTTTGACGGGCTAGCTTCATTGATTTTCATTTGAAACATTACCACCTGGAATGGGGTGGATCGGCTTGGCTTAGCTTTGCTGGTAGTCTGGCATTTTTCCAGCATTGGTAGTCTTAAATGGCGGCTTATTCTGTCTGCAGGTACCAAGCTGATCCATGTTTAATTGCATTAATGTGTTTTTGAGAGTTATTTATGAGTTGTGTTTTGGAAGCAAACTCCATTTTTTGTCATGCGAGTGAGATAGTCAACAGCCATTTTCAGCCTGAACTGAGACTTCTTTAACTTGAAAAGTTGTTGAGGTAAACCAGCTTCAGTTGGAAGTTTAAGGTTTGGTTTACAGTTGGAGTAAATAGCTTGCATCCTTAGGTTGTTGTACCTGAAGTGGGACTTGCGAGTTCTTTCATATTTCTGAATTATGTCCTCTACCTTAACATTTGGCCAATGAGACTTTCACTTTGATCTGTTCTTTATCAAATCCATCTTTGATTAGGGGTACCAAATTGGGCTGTCCTGGCCCAGAAGTTATCATGCAAAGTTTAGTTCGATCAATTTTGAGTTGATTATATTCGAATCTTCATTGAGCTTCTAATTAGCTTGAAATTAATAAATTAAATTTGAAAATTAAAAAAAAGTTAAAACCTAATTTAAAATTTGATTAATTCAAATTAAATTTGTTAACTTTAAACTCGATCAAATTGGGACCCCATATCATTAGTCAATCCAATATCATTAATTAAAACATTGAGATATATTATATGAAATTGACATCAAACCAACGTCCATACAACTTTAATAACTCACATTAATTAGCAAGAAGAGTTGAGTTTAGTTGGGTGTGAAGTCCCTATCAATATAGAAAGTGAAAAATTAATAACTAAGAAATGATATTAATACCAACATCACATAATTAATTACACTTAATAAGATTTTAGGATAATAATACAATACAATTTGAAAACATACTCGCTAATAGTCGAGGGTAAGGTTATGTTACTGAATCTCCCTAACCTCCATGTATTAGTGGAATTTTTACTGGATTGTTTTTTTTGTTGTTGTTATTAATAATGAAAGTTTTAATCACAATCAAACTTAAATTTTGATAAAAATACCAAAATATATTTATGCCTAATTGAGTTACATGGTCTTAATCTCACCAAAATATCTAATAGATATGTGTCAAGGTCGTTGATTTGTATGAATTTAGTTAGGAATAATTAATATGTTAGACTTTAGACTATTTAATTGAGGTATTATAAAGTTTGGCTTATCTATATCTCTACACATATGTTCTCAATTTATTACAAAAGATGCATATAAGTTATTGATTTTCCTCTTTTTATTTTCAAAATTAGTTATAAATAATATTTTTTAATTAATTGCATAATATATTTTACGTGATTTTTTTACATTTTTTTGCATATAAACATATTTTCTAAAATTACTAAATTAGATAAGAGGAGTTAAATATTCTTAGGAACATATCCTTTTTATACAATTAAAAGAGTTTAAGCTATCTTTGAAAGTATAAATATTATAATATTATATCTCGTAGATGTGAGAAAAAGTGACCAAACCCTAAAACCAAACTCATTTCCTTGCACTTTTTCATTGATCTTTCTCTTATTCTCACGAGTTCCAAACTTATCTAGATTCCACTGTTGATATATGGTTGCTGTGGTTTTACGGATTTAAGCTCCATAAATGGAAACTAATGAATCTAGCAGATGTATCAGAGATGGTGGGAAGAGTAGTGCTTGGAGTAGAGGGCACTGGAGACCATGTGAAGACGAGAAACTCCGGCAATTTGTGCATCAGTACGGTCCCCGGAACTGGAACTTTATTGCTGAGCATCTTCAGGGAAGATCAGGTACGTAGATGAATATAAGCTGAGGAAGTTGATATTAACGTGTTTTTCAGTTTTGGCTTCCTCTTCCTGTTCCTTGCTTATGTTCTACGAAATGGGGTTTTCAAGGTTCTCTATCTTGCTGGTTTCATTTCAATTTCTTGGGTTAATTTTGCAGGGAAAAGTTGCAGATTGAGATGGTACAACCAACTTGATCCCAACATCAATAAGAGGAGATTTACAGATGAAGAGGAACGAAGGCTTCTGGAAGCTCATCAACTTCATGGAAACAGGTGGGCTTCAATAGCTAGACTGTTCCCTGGTAGAACAGATAACGATGTGAAGAATCACTACCATGTTATGGTGGCAAGAACCAAACGCCATGGAAGACCTGCAACTTCTTCTGATAAGAGAAGTTTCAGAGGTGATCGTCCTTATGAACCAATACTAAATTCCTGTTCAGGGAAAAACCCTGACGTGCGTTTCAGGTCTCGAGCAGTTGTCTCTGATCATATTTCCAGGCTAGGATTGCAGAAGAAGCGTAACTCACTGATCTCGTCAAGTCCTTCTCCTTCTTGGACTGTTAGTGCTTCCACTGTCACGAACGAGTCATTAGGTCTTGACTCGAAGAGTAAGGAGCTTATGGAAACTTATGAGAAGTACCCTTCATGTTTCAGTGCCTATCAATGCCATTTCAAACCCCATTTGCTTAGTTCCGAGACAGCTATTTCTGATTATTGTGAATTGATCAGTAAGTGTAATGATACACTGCCAGTTGCTTCTGAGCATGAAGAAGCTGATCTTATGGCACCGATCGAGCAACAAGATGTTCCCTTCATAGATTTTCTCGGTGTGGGAATTACTTGATGTTGCATAAGCTCATTTCAGCTGATATCATCTTATAGGAGGTGCTATGATCCATCATTTCAGGAGGAGACATTGAGTTTACTTGTAAAATCCAGTGAGTTAGCTAGGAGGACACTCGTTTCATGTAATAAGGTTAGGGGACCTCTCTTTTCTCTTTTGATTTCTTGCGGTTTTAAGTTTTGGATTGAATTTGCTAATTATTGTAATAAGTATTATTGAATGTAGATATAATTATATAATAAATTGCAATAATGTTTCGGATTATATATATAATATTATAGTAATTGAGTATGTAATTTAAAATTTTGACAAAACTATTTTATAATTTTTGTGATTATATATATATAGAGTTACACGTACAATGTTTCATATGACCAACCAAAGATTAATATATGCTTCTTTAAATTTAATCAAGGACTTTTCTAAATAATAAATATAATCAAATAATTAAATATTTTTAAATTTGTAATAGTAAGAATGTTCATAAAAATTAATATAAAAATAAAAATTATTATGTTCATTGACATTAAAAATCATTTTAGGTATATGTTACTTTGTATATATATGCCCTTTTTAAATGGAAAAAACAAGAGATGAAAAAATATACCTCTAACTATCTCTCAACTAGTTAGGGATAAGGTTGCATACACATGACCTCTCAGACCTTATGTCTAGTGGGATTTTACTAGGTTGTCATTGCTATCATTGTTATGTTCAAGAAACAAAAAAAATGTCAAATAGAAGGAAAACTTCTTCCTTACCTTAATTAACAAACCTAACTTTTTTATAATAACAAAAAATCTTAATACAATCAAATGTTATATTGGATGAATTCCAATAAAATTTTACATTAAAAGATGTGTAAATCCAAAATTTAAATTTATTTATACACTCTAAATCAAGGAATAATATTCAAATTATAAAATATTAAACAAAAACTTGTAATTATATCATATATAACTTTGTTCAATAAGATCTTGATCAAATTAAGTAATTATAATTAATATAAATATATTTAGAAAATTAATGTCATTATTATAATAAATTACAATAACCAATGTGACCACATTCAACTACAATACATTATTACAAGTAGAAAAAAAAAAGGTAAATTAAAGAATTCAATTCAATAATATAAAATTAAAAATGTAGAAATAATTAGGAAGCTCTTGTGAGTCGAGTACTTACTACTTAGCAAATAAATGGCAAGCACATATTTTGATTTCGAAGTGGGTCCTAAAACCCCCCACACCACACACCCTCCAATGTCCAAAACAAGCATGAAAGAACAAAGTTTGCCAATAGGAGTGAGGCAATCTCACCTTATCCACACTCCAACCACAGCCTTTTAGCTCATACAAGCATCCCAATCTTCCACATTTTCACTACTTATCAAAACAAACCAATACTGACAAACCACTTTCGATTTGTTGAGAAATTACAGAAACAATGGCAGCTATGAACTCGAGTGTTTTGGCTTGCAACTATGCCATTTCTGGGACTGGATCATCAGAGCTGTATGCAAAGATTGGTTCCATGCCTTCTTCAATGGCTTCCACCGTAGTTTCTGGTCCAAAATTGCCTGTGATCAGAGCACATCAAAGTAAAGCTTATGATTCAAAAGAATCCAAGAGAAGTGAAGGAAGGAGAGCTGCTATGCTTTATCTTGCAGCCACCCTCTTCACATCAGCTGCTGCTGCTGCCTCTTCTTCTGCAAATGCTGGTGTCATTGACGACTACCTTGAAAAAAGCAAAGCCAACAAGGTAATCAATCTGCATAATTTTGATCGTTTTGTGTTTGGAGCTCATATCAATCTCTCTTTTTTACCTAGTTAAAGGTGGGATTTTCTTCTTGTAGGAATTGAATGACAAGAAGAGGTTGGCCACAAGTGGTGCAAACTTTGCCAGAGCATATACAGTTGAATTTGGATCCTGCAAGTTCCCTGAGAACTTTACTGGTTGCCAAGATCTTGCCAAGCAAAAGGTGCAGACTTTATCGCATACGAGCTTCCTCTAGTTGATTTCTATAGATTTTCAGAGTCCTGGTGATCGTCTTCTAAATGGGTTTTCTTTGTTTTCTGCAGAAAGTTCCATTCTTGTCTGATGATTTGGCGTTGGAATGCGAAGGAAAGGATAAATACAAGTGCGGTTCCAATGTTTTCTGGAAATGGTGAAGAGTTCAACTTTTGTCTTCTCCAATCCATCTTCAAAAACTTGTATCTATGTTCTAATGGAACTCAGTTTCACTTCTGCTATGAGTAGTTAACTCATCATTTTGCAACAGTTCTTCGTTCAGATTGTGGTTTCTGAATCTTCAAAATCTTGCATATTTTCAATAATTCTAGTCATGAAGAGACTAACAGAAACCATCCAAAAACTTCTGTTAAGCCAAGCTAGCCTTCAGATTACATACAGAAAACTTTCTGTGAACCTTTTTTCCTGATGAAAATAAGATTCTGCTGTGTTTGTCACATCCAAGAAAAGACTGCATCAGTTCCATGAAGAGGAAAATCATGCAAAAGTAAGCATTCATAACAAAGAATCGTAAGATTACTTTCAAACAAAACCATCTTTCGATGAAGACCAATTTGGGATGGCAAATTAGAATTGTGCATTGCCGAAATGACTACATCTCATTTAGATAGTTGACTGTTACCACTTATAAACTCTTTAATATTTTCATGCTTAATCAATATAAGATACTCTAATACTCCCCCTCAAGTACAACTGAAACTAAGCATCCAATTATCACTTAAAATAAACGTAGTGATAACCGGACCAAACCATCGACTCTGATATCATATTAGAATTGAGCTTAGGTTGGCCCTTAGGGCTGGGGATCAACCTTTTGAGTCAAAGAATTGAGCTTAGGTCAATTATTATCAAAATGACTAAAACTATTCATTTGGACAGTTGACTCTTACCATTTATAAACTTGTTAATATTTTCGTGGTTAGTCAATACAAAATACTCTAACATGGTATGTCAAATAAAACATAAATGATACTGATGTTGCTTTTTTTTTTTTTTGAATGGAAAATGAAGAGGAAGAGACTACAATATGATAAACGATGAGAGGAACGTTTGTGTCGTGCTTTTAATATAGTTTTATTACTTCACAAATTATGAAAAAAGCATATTTGAATTTAATCAAATATTATATTTTTATTTGAACAAAGAAAAGTAATGACAAAACAAGAGTTTCTAAAAAATAAACAACAATGTCTTCCTAAAATATTTGAATAAATACAAAATTACATAGCTATTTTTAATACAAAAATTGACACGAAGCCTATAGTATTCCATGCGTGTCATTGATGCTAAGCTGCTAATCCATCCTTTTCTAACTTGACCAACCTTCCTATCATACCAATTAAAATAAAATAACTTTGCAATATGTGTATTTATTATTCTTTATTAAGCTTTGTGTCTTATTTGTATTTTTTTTTTCATAAATCTCAATTAAACTATCAAATTTTTTAATTCATTGTAAAAAATCCTAGAGTCTGAAAAGGTTTCGTATGCGCAGCCTTACCTCTAACTAGTAAAGAGGTTATTTTTGAAATTAGTTCTATCTAATTTAAAGAATTAAGAACAATTATTTACTGGTCTTTGCAATAACGAGTCTTATTCTTTATAAATAAAATGTCGAATAAACAAATTATATGATTATCATTTGATGTCATTAATATTAAATAAAAATAAAAATATTGTTATTATAATATTCACTCAAAAAAAATTTAAATTTTTTTAAATATATGTTTAGTGAATGGAATAAGAAAATTTGGGTAAAATACATAAGATTGTTAGTCTATCACAAGTTTAAGTAATTTTTAAAATTATTGAAAGATCTTTTATATTTTTAAACTTTTTAGTAAATTTTATTTTTCTAAAATTTTCTTAAAAAACAACATTGAAATATATACATAATCAAATATTGTTAATTTGACTATCCAATAGACATAATCTAACTCGAATTGATAATTAATTCAAAATTTCATATTAATTTTATTTAATTAGTTCATATGTGATATTTACAACACATATAGTTCTATCTTTTATTTTCAAGAATTTTAAGGTATAAATGATTTTTTTAAAATTATTTAAATTATAGAAAATTTGGAAAATTAATAATAAAGAAAACTATATTCTATCTTTGAAACAATTAAAGTCAATTTCAAGCTATTTGTTGGATATAAAATTATTGAAAATGAGTCCGGTAATTTACTTGAAGAAGTGGGGGCATTTAGACTGTAATCATTCTATATATAATTAGTCCCTGATACATACATTAGCATTTAGTTACTATCAACACATTCATATCGGAAAAACACAAAAGCTTAGAAGAGAAGAGATCAATGGAGAAAGAGCAACACGAGCTTAGGTCCTATGGCTTCTTTGGCATCTTCAAAGAATCTTTAAAGATCGTCTTTTCATGGAGAAAAATCTTCACCCAGATAAGCTCAGCTTTTATACTTCCTCTTTGCTTCATCTTCTTTGTCCATTACCATATCTCTGAGGCTCTTTTCTCCAAGATTGGCTACAGAGGTTTCGATGAATCTGATCAACTTGGTCTTCCAAACTATTCCGAGCTCCGCCATTTTTTGGTCCAGAAATGGCTTCCATATTGGCTCTTCAAGGTTGCATATGTCTTTGTGCTTCTGATCCTTTCTCTTCTGTCAACATCTGCTGTTGTTTATACCATAGCTTGCATATACACCTCCAAGTCTGTGACCTTCAAGAAGGTCATGAGTGTGGTTCCAAAGGTTTGGAAGAGACTCTTGGTCACTTTTCTATGGAGTTACCTTCTGGTTTTCGTCTTCATCGTAGTCGCAGGAGCCATGTTCGTGCTGTGGGGTTCCATATTTGCAGATCATGTTGGAGCTATTGCAATTGTGATTCTGGTAACTCTCTTGATCTTGTACTTAGCTGGTCTCCTGTATATTACAATTGTTTGGCACTTGGGTAGTGTTATTTCGGTCTTAGAAGAGGTTTATGGGATTAAAGCCTTGAAGAAGAGCAGGAACTTGTTGAAAGGTAAAACAGGAGTTGCTGTGGCTCTTTTCATTGTACTTGGAGCATTCTTTGGCGGAACTCAGACCCTTTATGAGATTCTTGTGTTGCATGTATGGCCTATGAGCATGTTGATCAAGTTTTGTGTGGGACTAGCTTGCTTGTTGTTGATGGTAATGGTGGTTCTTGTTGGTCTTGTGGTAGAAACAGTTCTGTATTTGGTCTGCAAATCCTATCACCATGAGACTATTGATAAACCTACCTTATCAGAACAGCTTGAAGGATATAACTGGGGCTATGTTCCTCTCAAGAACAACATTAACATCCAAATGCAGCAAGCTTAGTAGGTATTCCAATGCTCTTGGATTAGAAAATATCAAGATATACAGAATGTTTTGAAGTGTATGAGTGATTAAGACATATGGTTTGCATTCTTAATTCTCCATCACCTCTCAAGTTTTGTTTTGATAAAGTTTGTTACATAAGTTAATCCTAATTAGTCTTATCTTTGAAATAGTGTTAGTGCATAATAAGGACACCAAACAAGTTGATGACTACAAGAATGGGCAACAATGCATGTGGAAGCATTAATTGGAAATTGTCTCTTCTTTGTGGATTGATTCCAGTTGTCTATGGTATCAAGTTGTTTTTTTTCTCAAATTCTCATATTCATATTTTTTCTAATAAAAAGAAAATAAAGGTGGAGTGATATTTACAAAGTATTAAAAATGATATCGATTTAATTATAATTGATTAACTTTTGTTGTTTCTTACTATTTACAAAATAAAGAATATCAGTTCAATCATAAAAATTTTAAATCGTCCAATTTAATTTTTAATTTTTCGGTTTAATTTATTTTAATAACTCATGTTGTTAAAAATCTATCAATTTATTAATTAATTGGTTAATAATTTTTATAAATTAATAACTTCTTATAAACTAAAATAAATTAATTAAAATATCATTTTAATTAAACTTCAAATCATTCGATATATAAGACAATATATTTCAATCATATTTAAATTTTTTTAATTTTATTCAATATTTAACTAGTTTTATGACGGTCTAATACCGATTGAATCTTTCAAATCTTAAACCTCCTGTCTTACCGATTTAATTGATTCGGTTATGTCAAAAATTTAGTTATTAATTGATGCGATTATGTCGAAAATTTAGTTAGGCCTTGATTTAATTAATTTTTGGGCTATTTCCATCAATATCAACGTCTGCTGAGTTCCATCACTTTTTGCACTATTTATTAATGATAGTGATATAAATAAAAGTGTAATTAAATTAGAAAGAGATATAATTAATAAAAAAGCTATACACATTGATTTTTTGATATTTTAATTTTTATAATTTTTTAAAATAGCCCTACTATTTTATTAAAGAGAGATGTATATCTTTTTATTAAAATTTTAAATTATATCAGAAAAATAATCTTTTTAAATATGAAATTATATATTTTAAAATTAGTAAAATCATAAAAAGAAATATATTTTAATTTCTACCTCAGCACTAATCTCTTCACTATAGTATGGAAATGGACAATAAGTCTTTTTCAAAAATAATGGATTATTCAAATAAAGAACTTCTATAATTCAAGTAAATTAAATTAATTAAAAACTAACAGCAACAACACCTAATAAAAATGATGCTGAGGCACGAGGTCTGAAAAGATCTAGTAGTATGCAGTCTTACTCTTAAATAATAAAGAGGTTGTTTTCAATAATTAAAAACTAAAAATTTTATAATTAAAATAGGCTTAATTAGTAAAAAATTAACTAATTAACTATAGATAGAAAATTTACTTTATCTATTAAAAAAAAGTCAAAAGGGTTAGTTAAATTTAAAAAAAAACTATTGTGGAATTTCACCTAACAAATATACTTCATTACCTCTTCCTTTCCGTCATTCATATCTCTGAGGAGCACAAAACAAGCTGAAGATAATGGAGAGAGAGCAACATGAACTTCAGTTTCTTGGCTTCTTCGGGATCATCAAAGAATCATCCAAGATCATCTTCACATGGAGAAAAATCTTCAGCCAAATCACTCTTGCCTTTACCTTCCCTCTCTCCTTAATCTTCCTAGCTCATGTCCAAATCTCTCAGCTCCTCTTTTTCAGGATATTCCGACACGAACTCACCTTGGACGACACTTCTGTCGGAACACCATCGTACCATAGACTCTCTCGCGCACTCTCCTCCGAATGGGCACTCTTTTGGCTCTTCAATGCTTCATACTTCACCTTCCTCTTGATCCTCTCCCTTCTCTCCACAGCTGCTGTTGTGTACACTATCGCTTGCATGTACACTGCCAAGCCAGTTACGTTCAGGAAGGTCATGAGTGTGGTCCCGAGAGTTTGGAAGAGACTTATGGTCACGTTCGTGTGGAGTTTTGGCCTTGTTCTCGCGTACAACGTTGTTTCAGCTGGGGTTTTGGTCTTGTGGGGTGTCTCTCTTGGAAACGAAGGTGCCATTGGGATTATGGTTCTTGTTCTTCTCTTGATCCTATACCTGGTAGGATTCATGTACATCACCATAATCTGGCATTTGGCTAGTGTTGTTTCTGTTCTTGAAGAGACTTATGGGATTAAAGCTATGATTAAGAGCAAGAACTTGATAAAGGGTAAAGTTGGAGTTTCAGTGACTATTTTTGCTTCTCTTGGACTGTGTCTCTTAGCAATTCAGTTCACGTATCAGAGCTTGGTGGTGCTTGGATTGCCGGAGATCAATCTAGGAATCAGAATCGGAATCGGAATCCTTTGTTTCTTGTTGCTGTTTCAGGTGATTCTTTATGGATTTGTCCTCCAAACAGTTCTCTACTTTGTCTGCAAATCCTATCACCATCAGAACATTGATAAGTCCTTATTAGCAGACCATCTGGATAATTACCTTGGTGATTATGTTCGTCTTAGTTCAGGAGCTGTTCAGATGGAGCAAATTTAAGAGAATTAATATACAATTAGGTTCTCTTCTGTCTATAATGCTTAGTAAATAAAACAACAGAAGTTTGAAAAAAAAAAATAGCAGATATGAATGTTAGTATATAAATGAAAGTATATCGGTATTGTACCGTACCCGAACTAAATGATAACGATAAATTTAACGCGTTTTCATTACCGACTAATTACAATTTACAACTAAGTTAGGTGAGTGGCATCTTGTTGATCTTATGTCTTAGTTGAGAAGTATACATCAGGATGGAGTCTAATTTTATTTAGCCTCGTGACACTAGATTTTGTAATGAAACCATAAACAAATGTTGTGTAGATCTGGTGAATGGTTTTGGGTATGTTCCTGTTTTAGGATATGATCATAATGACCAAGATGAATGATTTTTAAAAATCATTCAATACAATGAATTGGTGTATTATGCCTCACTCCAAATAAATTTAACATGGAAAAAGAACTTGTTTAAAGATTAAATATAAAATATATATTATAATTAATAGAATTGGTAGAGGGTCCAATTTAACATTTTTTATATTTTTTTTTGAACTTGTCCTCTCAAATTGGACCTTAATCTAAAGTTTAATTAATTTTTAAATTTTTATTTATTAAAAGCATACAATATAATGAGTTAGTGTATTATGCCTAACTCTAAATGAATTTAACATGAAAAAAAGCTTGTTTAAACACTAAATATAGAATATATATTATAATTAAATAGAGTTAGAAAAAGCTTTTTGACATAATATTCTTTTTTATTTCAACTTAATTTGAGTTTTAGTCTGAATTTTGAGTTAAAATAACATTGATTTTAACTTTTTATATTTTATTTGAATCAATCTTCTCTAATTTCACTTTAATTTAAAGTTTAATTAGTTTTAAATTTTTATTTATTAATTCGATTAGATTAAAATTGATTCGTGTATTTTTAAAATTAAGTATATTTTTGTGACCTATAAAATAATGCTGCTTAAAAATTTTAAGAAGTTCAAGGCCCATCTAATTATTTGAACCATTATGTAAAAGGAATGACTTGATATGTATATATGAACCCTAAAATATGCCCTTTCCATATTAGTTGTGTGTTCAACATCTCATCACTTTCTTCTAACATTAGTTGGGATGTCCTGATCAAATATGCTAATATTTAGAGTTAAATTACTAGTTTAATTTTAAATTAGTGACTCGTTGACTTATTTAATGTACATAATTTGTGGTATATTATATATAATAAATAAAAACATTTGAAAGATGTTGATTACAAATTCTTAATTAAATGAATTTACAAAAAATGTATATTGAATGAATAATAATTTAATATATTCTTATGTTATATTCTTAAACCCCTTATTTAAATATAGAATTAGAATTAGATTTTTAAGAATTGGAAATTTTTAAGAATTTTAATAATACTTAATGTGAGTAATTTGGAAACAATCTCTTTACTAGTTAAGAGTAAGATTACTACTATTAAACCTCTTTAAATCCTACTAGTTAGCAGCATTTTTACTATTGTTGTTGTTGTTAATATCAGCTAAAAGATGAAATTTATTACTTTTAACAAAAAGCTGAATCAACTATTACTTTTAAATCCTTAATTAACTGCTTTACATCCAAATGTTGCATAAATTAAGTTAATTTAATTATTAATGAAATAAATATTTGTTTAATTTTTGAGAAATTTAACGACATTTAAAAAAATAAAGTTTACCTATCTCTAATAAAAAAATTCAATTAATCAACAACTATCGGACAAAATTTATAATTAATTTAAATTGGTTATACTTATACATGATCTAAAATTAAACAATACACCATATTTAATAAATATAAATTTAAATATATTTAATAATAAATAACATCAATATATTAAATTATTTTTTTAAAAATTAATTCAATTTTATTTATTAAGCTTAAGCAAGGATTTATTATTTGTATTTAATTTTAAAAGGAAAAGGTTTGCTTTTAGGGTGGTCGAGTTGGCAAAGTAAGGGGCACAAAGTCAAAAGGTCCTGTGTTCGAATCCTCTTATTTAAGCTTTCTCGATCAAGTCTATCATACCAGACTTATCTAGTACGAAGTATTTAATTGGCGTGATCTACAAACTATTGCATCAATTCGAAGATTTACCTAACGTGCATTCAAATGATAGTGATGATTTCTCTATTTTTTTTTTTAAAGGCATTAATAATTTATTAATTTAAGGATAATCCAATAATTATAAATCATTTTGGTAATCATATTTAATTATAATACAAAAGTAGTAATTTCTCTCTCCGTCTCTGTCTCTTAACTCCACTCTCTTTGTTTAACGTTCGTATTCATCAGTGTTGAGGTAGTGTATCTATAAGAATGTTGGTTCCGAACTTCAACTTGATTCCATTGATGGACACAACTTTGATGATAAGCTTAGTTAAAGTTCGCTTTAACTAAGTCTTACTTGGTTTTGTTTTTTTTCACCTTGTTCTTCTGCATGTTTGGTGCAAGTTTTATCTGATTGCGTCGAATGCTCGCTCGCCTTTCCGACCATTAGAAGATGATGCGAATGAAAAAGTTGGTTTCTTGAAAGAATAATCTCTTGGGTTATTTTTGTTTTGTGCATACCAAAAAATGGTAGGGTGAAAAACTTGTGTTGTTTGAGAGCATATTTTCAGTGACAATTCCAAGCATTTTTGCCTTAGGAGGAACGTTTCTGCATATTTGCGTATTCACTATTGAAAATTATATTATCTCTATAGTTTTCTGAAAAGTTGATGCTAGTTCCCTTAACAAATGTAAAGGAAGGTAGTTTGGTACACTTTGCAGACCATATATTCGATGAAATGCCTCTGAAGTAAAATTTTTGGATCATTTCAGTAGATTCTGGGTCTCAAAGTTGGGAACTCTGGGGCAAATTCTACGTGTTTCTGTTGGCTTTTCTTAGTCTCTTATTGTTTGAACTTATTCGTGTTCCACCATTTTTGGTTGAAGTTATGGTGAATGTTGATCAAGTAAATGGAGGGTGAATCATCTTGCTTCTTAGGTGATTATCACTCAATGTGGCTTGTGGGTCTCCGTAGTCTGTATGTTGGTTATTTGGCGAGGTATGTCAAGCTGCAACGAAGGAATCTTTGTAGAGTCGATTTGTTATTAAGCATTCCTAAGAAGGGTAAGCGCTTTATCTGATTAAAACACTCGACTAGGCACATAAAGCTATTGCATGAACAATTTCTTAGATAATCATAAAAAATTTGTGCAAAGCATTACTTATAAAAGATAATCCAGTATGAAAACTACAATCACTATATTCTTTCTTCATGCAATTAATTACATTACATCAAAGCTTTTATGATCCTTATTTGCATAGATTAATCATTGGAATTCATCTTACTGTGTGGCCAATACATAAATGGATTTTTATATATTTGAATGAGCTTGACATTGTCTTGACATTGTCTTCTTAACTCAGTTATTCAGTTGTAAGAATTGCTTCTGATTAACTATTTATATGTTGAAGCAGGTGTATCTCTAGGACAAAAGAAAGCTTTTACTCATTATTCTGCTGTCCCAGAACTTGGTGATATCATCCGTAAAGGTTCTGGAACGATGGCGTTAGCTAAGGATTTAGCTTGTCTTATCGAGGAATCTTCTGAGCTTGACAAGAGAAGGCCCAAGAGTCGCATGGAGCTTAAGAGGTCACTTGAACTCAGCATAAAGAAAAGGGTGAAGGAGCAATATAAGAATGGGAAGTTTCAAGACCTAGCGGAAAATGTAATTGCGAATCGACAAACCCTTGAAGACGCTTACAATTGTGTTAGACTAAACTCCAATGTTGATGTTGCATCAACTGCTGACAATATCTCTTTTGAATCCTTGGCAGAAGAGCTCTTGAGTGGGAATTTTGATTTTAAAGCAAGCAGCTCCACTATTTCATCAAAGGGTGAAACAAAAGAAACTCTAGTCCTTCCGAAATTGAAGTTGAAGGTCGTTCAAGAAGCCATTAGAATAGTATTGGAAGTTGTTTACAGGCCTCACTTTTCTAAGATTTCTCATGGTTGTCGAAGTGGAAGGGGGCATCATACAGCAACAAAGTACATCAAGAAAGAGATCTCTAATATTAATTGGTGGTTTACTTTAATCATAAACAAAACCATGGATACTTCTATCTTTGATAGACTTATTACCATAATGGAGGACAAGATAGAAGACCCCTGCTTATATAATTTACTCAGAAGCATGTTTGATGCTGATGTAATCAATGTGGACTTTGGGGGATTTCCAAAAGGACATGGTCTACCACAAGAGGGGGTGTTATCTCCTATTCTAATGAACATATACCTCGACATGTTCGACCGTGAATTTTTCAGACTTTCCATGAAATATGAAGCTCTCAGTCCAGGACTGCATAGTGGTGAAGCACATGCCAATTCCAAGTTACGGAGCTGGTTTAGGAGACAGGTAAAAGGCAATGATATCACAATCCGAGATGACAACAATTCTGGTCCAAGAATTCATTGTTGCCGTTTCATGGATGAGCTGTTTTTTGCAGTTTCTGGGACTGAAGAAGTTGCCCATGGTTTCAGGACTGATGTAGTTAATTTCCTGCATAATTCTTTGTATTTGGATGTAGATTTTCAAACAGAAATATTACCTGGCACAGGACCTCAAGGAATTCGCTTCTTGGGTACATTGGTCAAAAGAACTGTGAAAGAAAGCCCCGCTTTTAGGGTTGTTCACAAGTTAAAACACAAAGTGAAGTTGTTTGCTTCACAAAAAGAAGAGGCATGGGATATTGGGACGGTGAGAATTGGGAAGAAGTGGTTGGCTCTTGGTCTAAAGAAGGTCAAAGAGTCAGAGATCAAGCATCTAGCTGATAGTAGCTCAACTTTGAGCCAAATATCCTGTTTCCGTAAACCTGGAATGAAAACTGATCACTGGTACAAGCATTTGCTTAAAATATGGATGCAAGATATCAAAGCAAAACTTGCAAAGAGTCAGGAATTCATCTTGTCCAAGCATGCTGTGGAACCAGCCCTTCCCCAAGAATTAAGAGACTCATATTATGAGTTTCAAAAACAGGCAGAAGAATATG
>JAOQMQ010000196.1:578175-598984 GCA_027563845.1 Erythroxylum subrotundum | reverse complement strand
GTTTTCTGGTATTGGTCACCGTTGGCTTAGATGGTATTCACATTGTGACAATTTTGAGGAAATAAAGCTGATAATGCAGGACCAAGTTAGGAAATCTTGCATTCGCACATTAGCAGCCAAGTATCGGATTCATGAAATTGAAATAGAGAAAAAATTTGATATAGAACTAAGCAGAATCCCCTCTACCCAAGAGATAGAGCAAAATTTGGTCAATGAGGTATCAAATTCTGTAACTTTTGGAGACGATGAGGCATTGTCATATGGAATTTCATATAGTGGAGTGTGCCTACTGTCATTAGCAAGAAAAGTGAGTCAGTCGCGGCCATGCAATTGTTTTGTTATGGGGTGTTCAATGGCTGCTCCTAATGTTTATACTCTAAATGTGATGGAAAGACAGAAATTTCCAGCATGGCAGACGGGATTTTCGACTTGTATCCATCCCAGCTTGAATAAAAGGAGAATTGGGTTATGTAAACAACACTTAAAAGATATATATGTTGGAAATATATCACTTCAGTCGATTGATTTCAGTTCATGGAAATGAAGGTAAATCGTAATTCTCTGGTAACTTCCTATCTCCTAAAAAAAGTGTTAACCAACTTGCTTTTCTTCTGGCATAATTGCTTTAAACAATTAGTTTGTTTTCCTTTTTAATCTTATGTGCTGCATTGACATTCTTAGAACTTTATTGCGACACATGAAATCTTGACTGTGCTTGTAATTAGTTGAAACTATGGACTTCGCATTCTTAGAGTATTCAACATTTGGGAGACAATTAGTCCTCATGTTTTCTAAGATAGAGAAGAAACAATTGCAGAGATGTTGAAATTTTCTTTTTGGCTCAGTTGGGAGTTTCGCGATGGAGATTTGGAAGAAGGGGGAGATTAAAACCATTTGAACTAAAGCTCACCGGCGAGAGATGGATGATATTGTAATATCTTTGAAAGCATGTCCAGGTACTTCTTAAGGAATTTGCATTCTCAAGCTATGTTGGTGTAGAAAAATTTAGCTCTGGTACTGTTTTATTCTTTTACCTTTCAGTGGCTTATGTTCTGATATTTCACTAAATAACAGAATTACGTGCAGTTCTTGCAGCAGCCTTTTACGTGGACAAGTACACGGGCAGGAATTAATTCACTATAGGAACCGTGTTCAGTCCTCAATATACACGCCTCTCATATATAAAGTAAAGGAAGCAAGTGCCCCCAAATCTAGTCGGTAACTTCTGGAGTGTGTGACTGTGACTTTTGAAAAGACTCATCATACATTCCTGTTGTGACCATTTTGGAATTTGTTGGTCACCTTTCACTTGCGAAGCTTGTCAATGAGATTAATTTATTGTGAAAAGGTATGGGAACCGAGCAATTCCTGTGTGCTGTATATTACTGAGTTAGGCTATAAAGTAGGCCGTGAAGAAAATGATGACACTATGCCATATAAATTTCTGAAACTGCGGGCAACAACTTTTTGACATTTTTAATCCAAACGGGTGGTCGATTGTTCAGTCCTGTAGCAGAGCTATCGTGCAGGCTCAGCTTTTTCTTTTCCCCCGCCTCTGGTAGTGCTTGTTCTCATTCTTCCTTGCTCATATACTACCGAAAATGGGGACTAGTTTTTCCAGATTATCTGCAAGTGCCTTCAACCTTTAATTATTAAAAGGGCATATTCAAAATATTTGATTGTTGACTCCTGCCACCCCTTTGTGGGTCATCTACGAACTTAGAGAGACTACTCTGTTTTCTTTAACATGGCGTGTCAGAGATGTGTTCTTAAGTCAATATTCTAACCAAAAAGGTGCACACTAATCTACTGGTTTGGTGCTTCTAGTAAGCTAAATGAACGCAAATTTGGAAATCTTAATCCATTCAAACCTGCAAATCAAAATTTCTGAAATTTGCATGAACGATGTTGTCCTGTCCTTTGGAACGAAGAACAGGGCTTCTTATCTGTTATCATACTTAATTGGATTCTGTTTTCTTCTCTTTGAATATGTACAATTAAAAAAATCTATTATGAAAAATTTCAAAGAAAGGTTGAATCTTTGAGTCAATTTGGAGCTTTATCTCACAAAATTTAATGGTTATCTGCAAAGAATTGCTTCATAATTGCCAAACTGTTGTGTAATTATGATACCCTCAGCTTGGAGGGTCTTTCAGGTGATTGGATGAATGCTACAGTACATAAATTGACACTTCACATAAGCAAATACACCATATAGAGACCAAGACACCATGCTCCAAAGTTCTGGAAGAAATCATACTTTTTTTCTGGTATACTGATGTTTTGGTAGTTCATCTCACTGAGATAAACTGATGTTTTGGTAGTTCATCTCACTTGGATCTGAGTAGCTTTAGCAGCATTCTTGCTTTTGTTTTGGTCCTACTACTGCACTGACTCTGCAGAAGCAAGAGCAGCTGAGTTAAAACTCCTGCACATATTGCTTCTTCCCTTGACTGTAAAGATGCTGTGCACAGTATAATCAGAGAGTTAATGGCACTTTCACTTCCCTCATGATCTGAAACCCGAAAAACCATCTTAACTATGGTTTCAACCCCATTTGGGCTGTTGATCACTCCTTCCCTGGCACTTTCCAGGTCTAGCAGAAGCTCAATTGTGGACATTGCGTTAGCTGCCAAGATTTTTTCATGGGGTCTAGTATTATTCAGGTATGTTAATAGACCATTTATAACACCTTGTTGAACCAAATTCTCTCTGTTTGATTCCAAGGAACATAGTCCAGATATGGCTTTAATTGCAGAATCTGATAACTGGTGATTCTGATGAAGAGCAGCAAGCACCAATCCATATAAGAGTTCCTGGCGTTTTCCAAGCATCAGACAAAGGTCTCTTGTCTCCGGAGATGATGATATTCTCTGTATAAGATAACACAAACTGCCCTTGATCATGGAACTTCCATGATCAAATAAAACTTGAAATGATCGCATAGTGGACTCTTCTTTTAGCACGTTTAAGGCCTCATATTCTCCAAGAGACAGCAACTTTAGGATGCAACAGAGTGTTTGTTCCACAAACATAACACGTTCTGGGAATAATCTGGTTCCAAAAAGTAGTTTCAGCAACAAAGGTAAGAAGTCTAGTTGCAGAAAGTAAGAACAATTAGATGGTGATTCTTCTGCTAGAGCTTGGATCCTGTTGAGTGTCAGAAACTTCTGCTCCAGGGTAACATCTGGAGATTCAAGGTTGTGTTTAAGTAAAGATAAACATTCCATTGCTGACAAGTAATCAGGGTCAATTAGAGGACCCATTTGCAGCCACTGATCGATCAAATGACGAAGAGTGTGATTAGGCACCATGGATACATCATGAAGCTTCTGCATTGTAACAGGGCATGTGAGATTACCTGCTCCAAGCCATTTTTCTATGCTTGATCTATCATAAGTCTGGCCTGTACACAGAGTCACTGGATCTTTGAACAAGTCCAGACTAATTGGACACCTGAACAAGTGGGGTATGGGCATTTCAGGTTCTTTCATGGAACGAAATCAAAGATTGAAGAACCTAAAAGCTTCAATGTTAAAAAGTTGGAAGTTATTGGCTGAAAATTTCGGAATCTAATAATTGGATGTTAAGTGCTAACACAGTCCAAAAGTTCACAGGAAATGAGAAAAATGATAGTTAGAATATCAATGCAAGAAGGTATGAATGCTAAAGGACAAATCTTGTAAAAGCACTCATGAATTAAACAATGCTAAAAATGGATGGTGGAAGTGAACTGTTTTCTTTTTCAATTCAGAATCCTGAGGCTAAAAGTTCACGAAATGAGCATCAACTTTCACAGAAGTGGGAATTGAGTATCAATTAGCTCAAGAAACCAATAAGAAATAGACACTCAAACCCAAAGAAAAAGCAAATGGACCAAAGATCAAAGCTTTTCACCTCTAATACATACCCAAAAACTTGGGGAGTGTTCAGAAACACTTTCAGGGAGCTTAAACTTCAGCAATGGCAGACAGTGACAGATAGGTGTTTTGAGAGATAGATAGTGAAGAAGAAAGGTCATGGAGGCAAAAGGGCAGTCTTAGTTGGAGGAATCAGATGGGAGCAGCAATATACAAGCACCAGATGGGACCAAACAAGCGCTTAATCTTATCTCAGTGAAATTGGAAGAGGTTGAAGGTAATAATATAGAATAATCGTCTGTTTGAATGGTCCCCTTTGATCCCTTTGCCTGTGCCTATCAATGGAGTCAAACTGACCCACCTAAAGGGCAAAATAATATTGTTAATGTCCTTACTTCAACTTTGAATCTGCCCCACTTGACAAGAAAATTAAATTTGTACTTGACACCAAGAAACAGAGTAAGAGAGAGATTGAATAAGTTTTGGTCACATGATGCATGAGAAGATCAATAATTTGGAGGAAGCAGAACTTGAACAGAGAAGAGGATAACCAGAACTATCTTGTCTTTGTTTGATACCAGTTGCCTTTTCAGGACTATCTTGTCTTTGTTTGATACCAGTTGCCTTTTCAGGCTTATACTTATGACACCGGGTCGGGTTGAACCGGACTCGGTTTTATACCCGAATATAATTTATAAATTTTAGTTTAGCTTGAAATTTCAGGTTGGCTCGAAAAATTTGAACCCTTAAAAACCCGAGCTTATGAACAAGGAGAGCGATAAAAATTCAAATTAACTTGAACTTTTTTTTATATTAAAATCAAACCCAAAAATTATTTTATAATTGGTTCTGCCGGATTCTGGCCGAACTGCATGTTGCCGTTTGGATCCATGAGCAGACTGTTCTGGTAATAACTTCGATGATGAGATCCCTGCAAAACAAAGAAAGGCACGTCGGGGGTTATGTCCCGAAAGGCCCCTCCGACGCTCAAGTAAGGCTTTTGGTGAAGGTAGGGTCACTGAAAGCAAGGTGAAACTAGGGTTTTTATCGTACGTACTTTCTCACGATGAAGTCGTACCTTATATATGAGATGAATGCTAGGGTTAGGTCTTCACGTAGACTCCTATTTCTGCATGGAAGATCTTCTCCGGCCAATGGGCCACGGAGAACATGGATCGGGCTTGGGCTTGACATCTTTGATGGATGGATCGATCGGCCTACGGGTCGTTATGTTCGAGTCCAGGCCCAACATGACCAACCCGACCAATAATAATCTCGAGTCAAAATTCAAATCTTATCAAATTTAACTGGATTTGCTCGATCTTTCTTATAATGTGCCTTATTATATTTGTCACATAAACGACTCAAACATGAATTTTCTTTTCTTAACTCCATGATCTACAATATTTTTCAATAGTTTCAAATTAAAAAGTTTGGAAAAAAAAAAAAAGAAGGTTATCTACGTAAGGATTAAAGGTTTTAGAAAACCTCAACGACTAAGATTATTCCAATCCAAATTTTTGACTTAAACCTCAAACAATATTATGGTTAGGTGTGAAGAAGGGAATATAGTGACCTGTGACTTTTTGACTACCTAAACTTTTAATTCCTACCATTTGTGCAGTACATTTGATCTCGTAAATTATATATTTTAAATAAATTATTTAATAAATTAACGATTTACGGCTCATTTTAATTAGGTATTTATAAGTTCGACCCGAGATCTTTTAAGTTATTAAGATTTATAAGATTAGTAAGTAGTAGATGTGAGTGACTCGATCCCATTAAAGATTTAACGCCAATTATACAAATATAGATAACTTGATTAATTATCAATATAAATATTTATTAAGTTAAATAATTAAATAAAATTTGTCTTATTAGCAATAAAATCAAAATTAAAACCAATTTTACAAATTATAGAGCCAAGAAAAAACCAAAGACAAAAGTTTAACTAAACCCATTTTTTTATTTGAAAAAACTATAATGAAAGTTAAGAACATAAACAAAGAGAAAGGGACAAGTGACTAAGAGGGATTTTGAATACTATTTTGTCTTGCATAGGAACAATATTTCAACCTTCAACTAGAAGCAAGAAGTTGGTCAACTGTAAATTCCTTACATCATGATGTTGTCTCAATGCTTTTTTAGTTACCCTTTTTTGCAAGTTGTTGTTTTCTAATATTGGGTAATGAATTGTATCTTAGCTTTGTTAAAAGACGAAATAAAAATAAATAATTTGATTTTAGTGACTTTTGTCTTGAAAAAAACAAGTTGATAAGTATAAGTTAGTTTATATTATTGAAAAACATTTTTTATCATTAGAGATGGCAAAGATCAAATCAAACTCAAACTCAACCCGTTTTGTCAAATCCTATTCACTATTGTTAAGCTCGTGATTTTGAATTACGTACCGTACCGCCTAGAGATCCGTACGAAATAAGGTTATTTATATACCGGTCGATACCGATCTGTTTTTTCTGGTATATACAAATTAGTACCATAAATTTTGAAAAATACAGTCACTAAGTTGCAAAATATAAGTCAGTACCGATATTTATATCACGAACTTTTGTTATAAATTATAATAATTTGAGAGTTAAGAAAATTTATTATTCTTTTTGTTTGATATTTTGATATAATTATTATTTATTATATGATGAAAATTGAAATTGTAATATTTTAAATACTTTATATTGTTCTTAATTTTATATTTGTATGATAATAATTGTCTTTTTTATATAAATTATAATTATTATTTATATGTGAAATATCTGAAAATTATTATTATTTCATATTAATTGTGATTATTATTTATTATTTTGATTTTTAGAGACAGAGTTAAAAATATACAATACAACTATACAATACGACAATGAACTATTTTGCAATTTAAAAATAAATTAGGGACTGTTTCATATATTTAAAAAATTACCTGGAACGGTACCCGGTGTTGACCGGTACTGGTACATTACAGTACCAAAACTCAATCTAGTACCAAGTTTAGTACGATATTTACAACAGTGGTTAAGCCTTAGTTAATAATATGTGATCAAATATTCAGTGATTTAATAAGATGAAGATGATAAATGTTTCTTGACTTGCTTGATGCTGTGACATATCAATTGCTAAGGTTGAAATTAAGGTGATTGGAGAATTTTACATTTGTTATCTTCTAAAGATAAAGATACAAAATCCTTTTCAAGTCCAACTTCTATCATTTTCATGATAGAAATAAGACATTGGTCAATATTTTCAATAATTAAATATATATCTTTTTTAATTTTGAGCAACTAATTAAATATATTTGCACTTGTAGGCTCTCTATGATTAATTCTTAAGGATATATGTTGTTACAAAAGTCAAGGTATGAGGTGTTTTCGAAAATAACCTATAGCATATATAAAGGAATCTTGTCAATTTTAGTGTATTTATTAAATGAAGTAGTTAATAAAGAAAATCTTAGATGATGATTTTAAGAAATATCCTTATTCTAAACTTAATAACGACATAAAGTGTTATAATTAAGAATTATTTTTTTAGATGAAACAGTCCCTCTACTAGTGAAGAGTAAGGTTGCATGTACTGGATCTCTCTATACCTCGCGTTTAGTGATATTTTTGCTGGATTATTGTTGTCGTTGTTGCTGCTGCTGCTGTCGTCGTCGTTATAATTTGGAATTACGCATTGTTTAATAAAAAATTGTAAGATCTCATATCGGTTGAAGAGGAGAACGAAGTATGCCTTATAAAGGTACAAATACCTCTTTTCCATAGAAGCGTTTTTTGGGCGCGGAAAGAGCAAAATCGTAAGGAGCTTGGCCCGATAGACAACCCAAAGTGGACAATATCTGTAGGTAGGTAGTCTGGGCTATTACAAATGGTATCGGAGTTAATTTCTAACTCATTGTGCCAGTGAGGACACTGGGCCCTAAGAGGATGGATTGTGAGATCCCACATCGGTTAGAAAGGAGAACAAAGTACGCCTTATAAGAGTATGGATACCTCTTTCCCATAGATGTATTTTTCAGGGTGCCGGAAAAGCAAAACCATGAGGGCTTTGGCCCAATGAACGAGACTGAAAGTTAAATTAGTAATATAAGGGATTTAAGATTTAAAAGGTTTAATCGAAATTAAATCGTTATAAGATCGATTAAAAATTGAATAAAATTAAAAAATCAACCGATTAATTAATAGACAAATCAGTTTTTAACAACGGTTATTAAAGTAAATCAAACAAAAAAATTACTATTTCAAGATTTTTACCGATTAAATCGCCCAAACCGATTCGATTATTTAATCACAGCTTAATAGTGCTTATCCAATTGAACCCTCAATTATTCATGTCTAAGTACAAGATTTGTAGCTAATTAAAAACCAATTGATAAAATAAGAGGTCTACTTGGCTTCACATGAAAGGAACAATGAGTCAGTCAAATCATGTCTAACTAGTTAGAGGCTTAGAGCTTTAATTACATACAATTCTTTAGTTAATCATTCACCAAACACACAAGCCTAGCTATATACTAATTCCAGCTGATCAAAAACATGAAAAAAAAAAAAGAGAATACAAATTAAAGATAAAAATTGTCTTAAGTATAATTCTCTGCGATTTTGATTATGAATCTATTCCCTTGATGGGCTATTGTAAGAAATCCTAGAGCTGATCTGTGATATGTAATTAAGCATTAATGGTGATGAGTCCTTGAGGTTGGTGACCAACTGTTCATCAGCCCTTCATTGCAAAATGAATCGTCTAGTGGGTAGGGACTCCTAGGTGATGCACTATCCTCAGCCACTGGTCCAACTCCGACGAACTGTTGCACCACAAGCACTGAAACCGTGGCTGCAAAGTCCGACGAAGCTAGCAAGTCTCCAATGGCTCCAAGCTCAAGATACTCACTCCATTCCATGAGACCGGCTATGAGTGGTGAAGTCGACCCTTGTCCTCTTCCAACTATGTACAGGTCAAAAGCATTGCCCATTTCTCTTATTAATGCAACAGTTTCCTCTGCATTGTCGGCGAAAGTTTCAGTGTAAGAAATGGATTCATCGTTTACTTTATGGGATCTGAATTCATTTATAAGCTCCATGTCTAGTCGGTGATCATTGTCGATGGGTGTTTCGGAGGGTAGTGCTCTGATATCGCCTGAGTTACTGTCTGAATCTCTTAAAGATTGGGTTGTTTCACGTCCTGGAATGAATCTAATGACTGCTAGTGTCATTCCAGGATCATCTGACATGCGCCATGCATAAGCGAGAGCTTCTCGATCATCTGGTCCACCGAAGAAGAGCAGAGCTATGCGGTGAGATTCATGATTTGCTGATAAACGAAATGATCCTGTTAACCCTCTGTCGACCAGAATCCCAACTGAGCACGGTGAATTGGCTAACAGATTCTGATTCACAGTTCTAAGTGCAGGGTTTGTTTCTTCCATACCTCCATCAACTCCTTGCTGCTTATGGAAAGGAATGATTATGAAAGCAACCCTCTTGTCTTCTGCTAAGTTGCAGATGTCTTCGTGCATGGTTGAGTACGGAGAAATGGCGGTCAATGGTTGAACTGAGATACAAGTGTTCTGTTGCTCGTAACTCTCAAAGGCATTGATGATGTGATCGGACTGAGCTTGTGTCCGGTTAAGTGCCGGCCTGCCGGATCTCTCAGTGTTGTGAACTATGAGCATGGCAGATGCTCGACCCGTAAGTTCAACAAGGTGGAGGACATAGACGAACATTGGAGATTTCTTGGTTGGATTAGAGGCTTCAAGGAGGTTGATGATGGTTGGAACGTTTCTCGGTGTGTGTATACAAACCAGAACTCGAAGCTCACAATCTAGTTTAGATTTCTGAATTGTTCTTCTTTTGTAAGCAACAGATCTTCTTGATGGCTTATACACTGCTATCACAATCGGTGTGATGACTGCGGTCATAACAACAGCCACAATAACCATAATCGCAAACAGTTCATCATCTAAAACCTGTCAGCAATGTTCAATGATCATGTTAAAGGATGTATATGTATATATACAACTTCATACAAATCCATTCGATAATATAAATATATATATAGTACCTGCTGATCCTTGCCTACATTGAGGACAATCATTTCCACAAGGCCTTTGGTGTTCATAAGCAATCCTAGAGTGAACCCATCGAGTAATGGAATCCTGTAAAAGAGAGTGACGATCAGAGTACCTGCAATCTTACCAGCACCTCCAATGATGATGACAAGTATCATAATTCCCCACGTACTAGCTTCTCTGATAGCTCCAATGTCAGTCTTGAGTCCACTCATGGCGAAGAAGAGCGGTAACAGGAGTCCTGAAACGAAGTCCTCAAGTTTCTCTATGAGTGTCACACCCAGAGGTCCGTTTGGGATCACAAGTCCAAACACAAAAGCTCCAAAAACAGCATGTGTTCCAATGGCGTCTGTGACAAAACCTGAGATCATCACTCCAGCAAGAATAAGACAGATGTAGAACTCGCTGAAAGTCTCTCCTTCTGGTGTTCTTCGAATCACCCATGAAATGGCTGGCCGCACGACGAAGATGCAGATGATAACGAATGCTCCACTAGAGAATATCACCCAGAGTGAAGCCAGAGAAGCTGTTTCGTTCTCACCTAAGGCAATGCCGAAAGCTAGCAGAACCCAAGCACAAATGTCGTTAACAAGAGCTGAAGAGAGTGCGAGCTTGCCAAGCTCTGTGTTGATGAGTTTCAGCTCTGCAAGTATTCTCGCAAGAACAGGAAATGAAGTGACGGAGAGAGCTACGCCTAGGAAGATGATCGCTGTGCCTTTCTGATTCAGTTCTTCGCCTTTGAGAACGAAGGAGAAAGCCAGACTAACAAGGAAAGGTAAGATCATACCAACAACAGCTATGGCGAGTGCTTTCTTCCCAGTTCTTCTGAGCACAGAAATGTCCATTTCTACTCCAACAAGGAAGAGGAAGTAGAGTAGGCCAATGTTCGCCATTGTTTCAAGCACCAACACACTTTTCATGGGGAATATTACTTTAGCAAAAGATGAGTTTCGTCCAAGACCAGACGGACCCAACAGCACTCCACCCTGTAAATTGAATATGATGAACACCCTCCATTGACATCGATGAAGACAAACTTGCATGATTTTGATGCCAATTAAAATCATAACATAAATCTTCTGCAACTTTCTATCTGAAACTTATGCAATCTCATGAACGTTATAAAACGTTTTATCTGGTACCTCCATTGGAGAAACTTCCATCTTTTAACTCTCGAAAAAAGAAGAAAAAATAATAACATTTTCAACTTACCAGGACCTCAGAGATGACGCGAGGTTGACGAAGGGGTTTCAGAACAAAAACCAGAAGGCGAGTGATCACGACCACCAACGTTAGCTGTACGATGAAAAGAGGAAGAGAAAAATCTAAAGGGTTGTCTCCTTGCCACACACCATTTGTTATGATCATGGTAGGTGCATAGCACACTATTGTTTCTTGTGTCTTGTTCCATACAGCTGATTTCTCCATCTCCATACCCTTCTTCCCTTGCAACCACCACCACCACCTCCGGCTCCACCGCCGTGTTTAACCAGAAATACTTGTAATGCAGGCTACAAATGATGTCACCTTCTTCCTGACAACCATGTAAATTACATAACATTCATGAGCTAAACTTGCATATATACATATGAAAAGGGAAGGGATAGTGAAACTCTTTTTATGTTTATCCCTTCCAAGGAATTTGGAGGAGAAAATTAAACAAAAAAAACAACAGTTTTTTCTTTTCAAAAAAAATATATATATTGGTTTTCTGTGTTGTGTATTTATGTTCAGGAGGAGGAACGAAGGAGAAAGGTCTATGATCATTGATGGTTGACCGTCCCACTTGGAAGCTGTGTCTTTGTGGTGTAGAGAATAAAATGGAAATATTTCTTTTTTTGTTTAATTTTATTTAATTAAATTCTTGAATATTTAATTTAATTTTATAAAAATTTTAAGCCAATTTATATACTCTAAGTTTGATTTCAAAATTATTAATAATATCTTTATGATATTCTTTAATTATAACAAATTTTGTCATATTTCTTTTTTTATTTTTTATTTTTTATTTTCAGCTTAAAACAATAGCCCAATTTGACAATCGGCTAATTGCATCAGCTGTTAGCTGATAGCTGATTATATTAGCTGATTTAATCAGCGGATTGCATTAGCTGTTTGTTAGAGATGTTTGGTAAAATTAGTTGTTTAAGCAAGAGTTGAAGTGTTTGATGCTCTTTTTTCTTCTTTATCTGCGTAGATACATGTAAAAAAGGGTATAGTTGGATTTTACTACATTTTATTTTAGCTGATGGACGAAAGTGCTCATATATTGCAACGTTTTTGTTTTCAGCTGGTTAGCTTCAATAACCTTGTTAAAAAACTGCTCTCCAAACGTTGTTGTTAGCTGTTTGACTTTTCGTTTTCAGCTGATTAGCTTCAATAAGCTTGTTAAAAAACTGCTCTCCAAACGTTGTTGTTAGCTATTTGAAAAGTCAAACAGCTAACAACCACCAATGAGTTGAAAAGACAGCTGATTGGTTAGTATCCAAATGAGTCCAATGTGTATAATTTTAAGTAAAAATAATATAATTTATAAACTTTAAATTAAAAAGTAATCGGGCTTGAGTGTGACCCGATTAGGCTTCAAACCATCCAAGCTCAATTACACCCAGGTTTAGGCCACGAGCCTCAGGCTTAATCGAGATTCAAGTCAGGCCTTATCCTAGGCATCAATTTTTGACCCGAACTTGGGTTCAATGTCATCCCTATAGTCTTGGCTTGTCCCAATCTTCCCTGAGATTCCATTGGTGGTGGCAATCAGCACAATTCCCATGATGAAGATGGCTGCTTATTCTTTCCACCAAGAAGAATCCATAAAAAGATGCTAAAGGCACTACCTTTCTCTTCCTGCTAACCTTTTCCACTTGAAAGTTTCATCATTTCTAATGCAAGTTCATGTCTTTAGGCTCCATCTTGAGACAAAAGTGATAATATGATATTTGGCAAACACAAGTATCCTTGCATCAAACTCGGATTTCTTTCCGGGACTATAGACAGATGAAAAGGATAGGTCTAAGCACCAAGTTTGTTCTCAGGATCAACTTTTAGCGGCAAAGAAAATGATTGTGTTTCAAAGTTCTGGTTCGATTAGCTTCCAACAACAAAGTTGTGAACATAACCGAATCTGAGTCCGCTTTAAATTGCATAAGAGAAAGAGATACCATTTGTTTACAGTTAAATGAATTCAAACTGGAACGTACGAAGGGTAATCTTGGGGGTGTCTCTTAATGGTGTCTCTTAGCCATTTCTCCTGCTCCACAAGGTTGGATGGTGGAACATCATACACATCTGTCAAAGCATCCTCAAATGAAGGTTTCTCAGCTTTTTCTGCTACTTGAATTGCATTTAACACCTGTTACAGATTTATCATCAGCTAGAACTAAAGTTCCATATTAAAGTAAACAATTGATGAGGCAAAAAGTTCTTTTGCACAAAGCAAGTTACCGCAGATGACTCCCAACTTTACAAGCACCAATAGTAATACCTGATGACTAATTTCCAACAAGTTCCAATTGTTCAATCTTCTCAGCTAATAACATATTGCTATTGTTGGATCAGTAAAGTTACCTTCATTTGATTAAATTTCAAGCATGTGCAATATGAATTGCCATTCCTAAACCATCAGCGTATTGAAATTCCTTCCTTTACTTACCAGAAAACCTGTCTTTCACTAATTTGATTCTTATTTTCATGTTTTAGCCATTCCGCAAGACCAAAAGAAAAAAAGAGCAAAAGGTATCGTGTAGACCAAACTCCGTTTAGAAGCGAAGTTGATTGCCATAGTTAGGTGCATCTAACAAAAAGATGAACTCTCAGAACTTCAGTAGTATTCTAGATTAAGATGTCATTCAGTTCAAGTAAGTCTTTTACCTGCTTCCTGACATTGTTTCTGAGTTCTGACTCGGACCCTTCATTCCACCAACCACAGCTTTCTATCCATTTTCTAAATCTAACTACCGGATCTTGTTTTGATCTCCACAATTCTATCTCATCAACAGAGCGATATCTAGTGGAATCATCTGATGTGGTGTGGTGTCCCACACGATAAGTCAGAGCCTGTTTACAAAAAGAAACAGATTATGGATCACAGAATTCAATAGATTAGACTTCAATAACCCAAATGAGAAGTTATGAAAGAGGAATGACTTAATGATTATTACCTCAATTAAGATTGGCCTATGTTCATTAATTGCCATTTTTTTGGCAGCATGAACAGCACTGTACATCGCTAGAGCATCATTCCCATCAACACGAATACTTCGAAGTCCATAAGCTGGCCCTCTAATAGCAATCCCATCACCTGCCAATGTATAGAATGCCAGAGACTAAATTGCATTATGTGCAGCTCGACAAATTTGACCGGGAATGACCAAGAAAAGAAAAATAAAAATTACTTCGAAATTGCTCTGATACAGGGGTGCTAATAGCCCATCCATTATTTCGACAGATAAAGATAACTGGAGCGTCCATAACCGCCGCAAAATTTAAAGCGGCATGAAAATCTCCCTAATATTATCTCAACATATCAGAGAATAAGCAGAGAAACGAAATCTACTTCGATAATATAGCAAATCAGAGGTTTTCAAGAGAATGAAGTAGCAAATACACCTCACTTGAGCCACCATCACCAAAGAAAGCAACTGCACAAGCATTCTTGCTATCCATTTTCAGAGAATATGCAGCGCCAACTGCGTGTGGAAGTTGAGAACTGAAAATAATATGAAAATTTTGTTGAGTATCAAGATGTAAAATGAATTTGGAGAATTTTCAATCTACATTAAAGAAAGTGGGTTTGATAATCCTACGCAATTGTCGAAGCTACAGTAAAATAATTGTGCTCCTTTGATCCATAGTGAGCAGGCATTTGCCTGCCTTTGCACTGATCATCTCTGTTACTGAAACATTGGTTTGCAAATTGTTGCAGAGTAAAACCACGCCATAACAGAACTCCAGGCTCCCTATACTGAATGGAACAACAGAACCAAAGAGCCTGCTTTAGCTACTGACAAGGTAACTACAAGTTCATGAATGTGCTTCTAACCTGAGGGACAATAATGTCATCACTTGTGAGGGCAGCAGCTGATGCAATATTGATAGCCTCTTCTCCAAGCGTTGTCAAGTAAAATGAAATCCTTCCTTGCCTCTGAGCATCGTAGAAGATGGTATCCATAACTTGGAGCGTGACCATATTTGAATACATTTTTCTGGCAGTATCCTCACTGACCTATTTAAATAATAGCTTGTGAGATTCTTTATCTCTTCAACTTATGATTACGAAGGACAAAACAAAGCACCATCCTCCTTTCAGAGATGAAGGTAAAGCAAAGTAGCACGCAAGGCACCTCAGTGAAGTTGCTACACTCAATTATTTGACCGCTGTCATCGAGGACCCGATAACAGGGAATTCTCTCTTCATAAGATTCAGATATGAAATTCATCTCGTGAGTGAAAGCAACTTTTCCTCCAGGAAAATCCAGAACCTGGCAACAAAATAATTTGTAAAAGTATGGCATTACCTGCACATTTGCACAACTTAAGCAGCAAATCTATCAGATGCTTTAAAAACAATTAGAAGTTCCATTTTAAAGCATCTGCAAGTTAAAAAAAGAAACCCTGTAATAGAGAATTGATAAACTTAAGATAATAGATTGTAGGTTGGCAATTTTCACTACATCCTGAGTACGGGTTACTTCAAGAACTGACAGAACAGAAACACAAATTATTGTTCAACATTTCATGGCAGGTCACAACATTCTGATGCAAACAAGAAACTTTATCTTCCAAAGTACATCGAGAGTTATCAGACGTCTGCATCTTATGTTGGGACCATTCATGCACATACAACTCCTTGGATTTGCAAGGCATTCCTAGAACTAATAAAGCCACAAGCAACAACAAAGGGACATATTTCAAATGCTGCATAAAGGCACCTTATGCGGGTCCTCTATATAGCCCTGGAACCAATTAATTTAAATGTTTAGAACAGTTCAGAGGGTTAAGTGAGAACGAAAATCATAGAACTTGTAGTGTACAAATCAGCAGTCACTCTGCATCATCTCAGCAACATTTTGAGGTGAATTTGCGTTGGAAAATCGCGGTGAAATTGATACAAACAATTGGTTAACAAAAGTACTACCCATCGATTCTTGTAAACTTTCAGCTACTTTTAGCAGATTCAGTCATCCAAATTCTACAAACAGAAACATGCAAGACAGGAAATAGAGACCACACATTTGGTACACTGTATCTAGAAAACATAAACCTGACTGATGTCAACTTTCCGCTGCGAAGCAAACCCTTCTTCGGCTTTGTAACGGCGATTCATGAAAAGGGTCGGTTGAGCAACCAAAACTCCGTCTGGGTTCCTTAAATCTTCAGCTCTAAATGGAGTCGAGTGACTATTGGCTAAGGAAGCATTAACCAAAGAACCAATCTTTGATTTGAGACTCCTGATAACATTAGGCGATTTTCTAATGCAGAGAGCCATGAAAAGAAAGGGAAAGCTTAGGATTGCCAGCAGAAGATGGCGAACTAAAGAACAGGAAACTGTTGCTGAATTGAATGTGGACTCTGTTATTACACAGTAAATCTAATCCAATTGAATCGACAAAAAGTATGCAAGATGGTATGATAGATGCGAGATTGACACATAAGCTTTAGACTTTCTGACGTGTACGTCAAAGACTTACAAAGGTCGTTAACTTTGAAAACTTTTATTGATCGCAAAATATTTACTTTTAAGACTTTTTCTCTTGGGAACATATTTGTTCTTCCTAAGTCTTGAGCCGTTGTATCTTAATAAATTTAAGTCATTTATTACAATAGATTAGATGATTAGGATATTAAACGCATAGTAGGGCATAGCAATTCGGGAGCAGCAAATCTGTTCCCTTTTCTCTTAAATTTATAATCTTACTTGAAGTTGAGTTTTTCTATTTTTAAAATTTTAAATTTTGGATCAATTTTAAAATAAAACAACCTCCTTTTTAATTTTTAAAAATAAAAAATACATACCCAAGTCTAATCAAACTTGGACTTAAACTCGAACTTAAAACTTTGGACCTGATCATGTTTTTTAGTCCATAAATTTAGACAATTATTCATCAAAATATTTTTGAAAGATTTTAATTAAAGTTTTTTAAAAAAATTCATATAAACTTTTATACAAGGAAAATAAATTATATTCTAATAAAAGAAGATTATTTTTTATTTATTAAGGTTAGATTTTTAAAAGTTGTTTATTTTCGTTCCCTTGCTTAGTTTATAAAAACAAGATTTCTCTTTTGTCATAATCAATCAAAAATTTAATAAAAATTATATGTATTTTATAGCTTCTTTCTAACTTCTCTACAAAAGTTTAATTCTTTAATAATGTAGCCAACAAATTTATTAAAGATTATATATTGTTGACGAAAAAGAAGAGTTAGATGATTTACATAAGCGTTTTTATTTATATATTTCTTTGTCACATTATCATAATATTAATAAAAATAATATTTTGAATTTAATAATTTAAGTTTTAAGTTTTAAATTAAAATTAAAATTTAAGATTTAGACATTGAGTTAAGAAAATATTAAAAAATGTATCACTTGTAAATTCATTATCCATAAATTAAAACAAGAACTAAAATTAATAAAAAATAATAAATTTTTTTAAGTATGATAAACTCTATAACTAAAACAACAATAATAATAACAACTCAATGAAAATCCTCAAATGCGAGGTCTGAAAAAGTTCAATAATACTCAACCTTATCCCTAACTGATAGAGAAATTTTTTTGATTGACTCATATCACAAAAAACAAATAGTAGTAATAGTAGTGATGGTGGTAGTAGTAGTAATAGTAGTAGTAATAATAATAATAATAATAATAATAATAATAATAATAATAATAATAATAATAAATGTTAAAATAATAAGATAATGCTAATTAAAATAAAAGATAAATATAAATAAAAGATAATAGCAAGCATAAAATAAAAATAAATAAATGCGTATAAATAAAAATAAAATAATACAATAAATATAGAATAAGATAAAGAGTAAAAATAAAAGATAAAATATACAAATAAATACACAAATAAGAACAAAGACAAGTAATTAAATAAATCAAATAAGTCATGGCAAGAAAATATTTAGACTAAGTAAATAAATGTTTAGGTTAAATAACTAAAAGAGAAGTATTATACATTAAAAATTTAAGCTAACTACAAAATATAAAATTTGAAGGAAAATGTTTAAAAGACTTATGAGAGCAAGAAAGATCTCTCTATGTGAGATCATTTATCTGTATCTTAGTACACCAAAGTTTTCTATCGAGAGTCATGTTCTCAATAAGTTTGAGCAGAGTTATCTCATTTTTTACCACCTTTTCTCAATTCTTCTTAGGTCTTCCTTTTTTTCCTTTTACAATTTCTAAATATAATATTTTCACATCTTCTTACTTGAAAGTTAGACTGTCTTCTCTTAATATGTTTAAACCACCTAAGTCTTATTTCTCTTAAGTTTTCATTAATATAGTTGCTTTTAATTTGTTTCTTACAATTATATTTATGATCTTATTTCTTCTAGTAAGGTTACACATTTAATGAAACATCTTTATCATTATCACCATTAACTTATAACTATGCACCTGTTTAATGGATCAACACTCTGCTCCATAAACATGGTCGGCCTACTCATAAAATGATAAAATATACCTTTGACCTTGAATGGTATCTTCTTGTCAGTTGTCACATATAACTACTGTTGTACTTTTCTATGTGAGTCACTTTGATTTCATACGGTGAACTATGTCTTCATTGATCTCTCAATTGCTTTAGATGATAACTCCTAGATACTTAAAAACACTCTTTTTGTGGTACAATTTCTGAACTAATTTTTACCTCCACATCAAAAGTCATCTTATAGCTCAAAAAATTACACTTTATAACCAAATTAGCCTAAATGGATAAACTTTTCACACATAAAACAACACAATTATGTGTAAATTAAGACAAACTTTGAATATATCAGGTCGAATTTGAGTTTGAACTAAAAATTTTAATTTCAAATTCAATCTTATTCAAGTTTGATTTACTGTATTGGTTTTATATTAATTCAGACTAAATAATATAGTTTTTTTAAAGCACAAATTCGAATAAAAATATTAAATTAAACTTGAATTCAATTAAATTTGAGTTAATCTATTAATTTTAAGTTTAATTAGGTGGATTTGAACCAATTTTTATATTCAAAATTAGTATTATTTGAGGTAAAACGTTAAAAAATAAGTACGAAGAAAGAAAAAAGGGAAATACCCTTCAAGTGTTTGAATTAAATTAGTTATAGCAAAGCATGACAAAATGCTAGAGTAAGCATGAAATGAATGTGACACAAAGAATATAAAAGAAATAAAAAAGAAAGAAAGCAAACAACAACTAAAAGCTAAAATAAGTCATGCTAAGTCTTCGTACTAAAGGTGGGCAGGAGCTCCAAATATGTTAGCCATGCACCTTACTATATTTCATCGTTTTGGTCTCTCTCTATGTAAGATCCTTTATCCGTATCCTAGTACAGATAAAGGATCTCTGTTCTCTTTATCCTTTATACGTATCTCTTTTGAAGGATCTCTTTATGTGAGATCTTTTATCTTTTATCCTTCTTTTAAAAGATCTTTTTATGTGATATCCTTTATCTGGATCCTAGTACGTCAAAGTTTCTATCTAAGGTTATGTCTTCAATAAGTTTCGACAAAGTTATCTCATTTTTTATCACCTTTTCTCATTTCTTCTTAGGTCCTAATTTTTTCCTCTTACAGTTTCTAAGTACAATCTTTTCACTTGAGTATAAGAATATCTTCTCTTAACATGTTTGAACCACCTAAGTCCTACCTCTCTTAATTTTTCATCAATATAGTTGCATTTAATTTTTCTCTTACAATTATATTTATGACTTTATCTGTTTTAACAAGGTTACATATTTAACAGAGTATCCTTATATTTGCTACCATTAGCTTATAACTATGCACTTGTTTAATTGATCAACTCTCTGCTTCATAAAACATGGTTGGCATACTCATAAAATGATAAATATACCTTTGACCTTGAGTGATATCTTCTTGTTAGTTGTCAAATTTGTTATACTTTTCTATTTAAATCACTATGATCTACTACGGTAAATTATGTCTTCGTTAATTTTTCAATTATTTTAGGTGTATCCTAGATACTTAAAACTTTTTTTTTTGGTATAACTTCTAAACCAAATTTTACTCTTATATCAAAAGTCACCTTATAACCCGAAAAATTACACTTTATAACCAAATTAGCCTAAATTAGATTTTAGTATAATGAAGGATAAACTTTCCACACATAAAACAACACTATTATGTGTAAATTAAGACAAACTTTGAATATACCAAGTTGAATTTGAGTTTGAACCACAAAATTTAATTTCAAACTCATTCTTTTCTTTTTTTTTTTTGAAAATGGGATTAATTATATAGATAAACCAACTTCACAGTCAAGAGTATCTAATAAAAAAGCCGGCGGTCGATCCCAACTAAATCTATTGGGGTATCGAGTAGCTGCTTGAGCTAACATGTGTGCTACCCTATTAACATGCCTAGGAATCCAGGTAAAAGTAAAAGACTGAAATCCCGCAACCGTGGCTTGACACTCGGTCATGAGTACTCCCAACTCATTGATGCCTATGCTGGATCCATGGAAACATTGCACCAGTTGAAGGCAATCGGTCTCCACCTCCACCGATTGAACTCCCATGAGTATCAGCCAAGATAGAGCCTCTTTGAAGGCCATAGCTTCGGCCATAAGAGGGGTGTAAGATGCATTGGAAAACCCGGAAAACCCGCTAATAAACTGACCCCTGTG
>JAOQMQ010000196.1:552207-578075 GCA_027563845.1 Erythroxylum subrotundum | reverse complement strand
AGTAGCTGCTTGAGCTAACATGTGTGCTACCCTATTAACATGCCTAGGAATCCAGGTAAAAGTAAAAGACTGAAATCTCGCAACCGTGGCTTGGCACTCGGTCATGAGTACTCCCAACTCATTGATGCCTATGCTGGATCCGTGGAAACATTGCACCAGTTGAAGGCAATCGGTCTCCACCTCCACCGATTCTTATTCAAGTTTGATTTATTATACTGATTCAAATTAAATAATTTAGCTTTTTGAAAGCTCAAATAAGAATAAAAATATTAAATTAAACTCAAATTCAATTAAATTTGACTTAATCTATTAATTTTAAGTTTAATTAGGTGAATTTGAACGAATTTTTATATTCAAAATTACTATTATTTGAGGTAAAACGTTAAAAAATAAGTAAGAAAAAAAAAGGGAAATACCCTTCAAGGGTTTGAATTAAATTAGTTATAGCAAAGCATGACAAAATGCTAGAGTAAGCATGAAATGAATGTGACAGAAAGAATATAAAAGAAAAGAAAGCAAACAACAACTAAAAGCTAAAAGAAGCCATGCAATTCTTCATACTAAAGGTAGGTAGGAGCTCCAAACACGTTAGCCATGCACCTTATTCTATTTCACCTTTTTGGTCTCCCTCCCATAGATTCCTTGATGATGACCATTATACCTCAATATTTTAATAAAATTTAATTATTTATTCTTAATATAATATCCAAATTCCACTAAATCAAATCCAATTTTTTGTCATATTTTTCTAATTTAATCTTGTAGTTGATCAAACACATTTAAATGAATGCTTATTTAAAACAATCAATGTTTGATTTTTTATTTTTGTTACATTCCATCAAAATTAGGATTAAAGTAGATTAATTTAATATTTAATTCATATTTAACCATAATTTTATTTTAGTATATATTTTTAAACAATTTATCTATTTATGTTTAATTGCATTTTATTATGTGTAATATGTGTCAAAATAAGCACAATTATTATGTCAATTTTAATTTAAAAATATTTGTTCTTTTTTAGTTTTCAATTAATCTCAATCAAGTTCTAATTATAGATAGATTAATCCTATTATAAACAGAATATATCAATCATTGACTGATTAAGATTAAAGAGTACTAACCATGATATAGTGAAACAAAAGTCTTCACAATTTAAGGAAAAAAACTGTTCAAGTAGTACACTTGACACATCAATTGAAGAAAAAATTGGACCAAAGATAAATTGTACCCTTTCCTTCTCTTTTAGACCACCACACATATATTGATTGACAAGAACAAATTATGTCCTCAAGTTGAATAGTCATGACTCATGATGACTCACATGTAGAAATTAACAACTGAGTGATTGAGAAATTTTATTTTACATAATTTACATGTTGCTTTTTCCTTCCTCTTCTTATTCTACTTTCTTTTCTCTTTTCTTGGTAACCAAACAACACAAATTACAGAATATAGTCATATACCCTAATAGCGGAGGAAGGAGAAGTCATATTCATATATAAACATAGATATACATGCACACTAGTTTGTCAACTTTAGGCCATCTAGATCATCATCATCCAATATTGAAAGGAACACCTCATCTAGAAAAGAAAGCTCAGTTCTACAATCATCATCATCATCTCCATGGCCGAAACTTTGACGAGGACTTGCTTTCCTCTGGTAAACCCTACATAGGACCCATTTAGAGCGTTCCTGTGCCAAGCAATCAATGACTAGAATCAGAAAAAATAAACAAGCAAAACAAACATGATACAAGTAAATTTGTTTACAGAGAAACTTGCTAGTAATTAATGAACTTTTCTTACGAGTTTCTTGCTTCTTTTGTGACCTGATGACGATGACGATGATGATGAAGATGAAGTACCATCCAGACGAAATTCCTGCATCATCCAACTTGTTTCTACACCTTGTTCAGGTTCTCCAATGCAGTACACGAAATATTTCTTTAGACCAACCTTACCAGCTGCTCCACTCATCACAGGTTTTTCAATTTCCAGTTCCTTCCAATACCCATTTCCTGTTTCTTTGCGTTCCATCATCCGGCAGAAGAAGTACCACTGGTTTTCACTTGAAAGCGCCTTCCCTGCAAAAATCAACGAAAATCCATGTCAGGATTCTGTATACACACGCAAACACCATCCTCATCAGTCTCTATTAAACCAGAAATCGAAAACCATAGATATGAAAACAACCATCAAGCTCCCAAGGATGACAGTGATCGAGAACAGGAATGATGTCAGGTTGGCAAGGTAAGAGGGAGGCTTTTGGGCAGAGAAACTGAAGAACAAGTTCTTCGTCTGTTGGACTAAATATAAATCCAGGAGGAAGGTTGTTCACACCACCCATGCTTCTTCTTCTTCTTCTTCTCCTCCTCCTTATCTCTGGATATGTAGCAACCTAGTAAATGTGTCTGCCTCCAAGTTTCGTTGTGTTGTTTTTGCGTTCTTCAGATAAGAAGGGAATCAGCAGGTGATATATAGCTATTAGTTTGGCTACGCTTCCAACTATATAAGATTGGTTGGTAGATAGTGACTCGTGGAATGCACTTTAGTGATAAAAGGCGGCTCTAAGTGGATTAAGCAAATGACTAATTATTAATCTAATCTTTTTTCTTAATGTCTATCAAAACACATATAATTAAGCATATGTTTCTCATCAGTCTTACTTAGATTAGTTTGCAAGTAAACTTTGAGGATTAGTTAATTAGGCAATTTCAGGTCGGAAACTATGTATAAAAAAGCTGCCTAATCAGCAATTTATTAAAAAAAATGATTATATGGTATTATAAATATATATTATACATTTTTCACAACATATATAGTTCGCATTGCCAATCATACCAAGTGGAATTTTTTATGGTATAAATGAAAATGGCATAATTTGTGAAGTTATTCATTTGAAAAACTTGAAAAAAAATTAATTATATGGAATATTTTAATTGAGTAAATTATATTAAATATATTGAACTATAAGCAAAATATTAAATATATCTCAATTTTTATTTTATAAATATTGAGAACAATCTAATTTAATATCTATAGAAACATTAAACATATATAATAGAGACCAAATTAGTTTTTATGCAATTGTAAAAGCTAAAATTTAAAGAATCAGACAAAATAAAAAATAAGTTCAAAAATTGTTATTCTGAAAATTCTATTTAGTGTTATTAGTGATGATATGTAATATTAAAATTTTGGAATTAAAATATATTTAACAAATTATTAAAAGATCATATAATATTCAAAATAATTATTCCTTTCTATTTCTAATTATTTCCTTCTCTTTTGGAAGCATTTCCCAAATTTGTACATGCATACAGCACTCATTATGTGTTGTTTGACCTGTCTAGTGAGCAAGATGGGTTTGTACAAAACTACAAGAAGTTTCGAAGGTAAGTAACTTACCAGCTGTGAGCATTTCCATAATCTCATCATTGGCCTTTCGGTTTTGCTCATTGTTTTAAGCAAAGTTGCACTCACACCTCAGCCTTATCTATTGCCTCATAACCAAGTAATTGATGACCTTTGGGACAAAACATCTGTTCATACTCTAACCACAAGAAAGAATATATGTTTTTAAATGATTGGCTTATTGGTTTGCCATCGATGACATTGCTATGAAGGTGTTGAGTTAATCTAATAACAGATGTTACATCTCAAGTGTTTGAATGATCATCTCTGTTTTCCTTAATTATGTGACTAATTACATGTTAATTAATAACCTAAATTGAATGTTTAATTGTTGTTTATTAACAAAATATGATATGAATTTAGTAAAAAATTTAGATTTTACCTTATTAAACTCTATATTTAACAAGTATATAAAGTTTTGCAAGTGGTTCATCTTTAAGTTTTTATCTAAACTAATTACAAGTTAAATAACCTAAATCGAATATTTAAGACCAGGTTCTTTGATTTTAGACTATGGTGAATCTTTAATTGCAAGTTCTTTGATTCAATATAGTAGTAAAAATTTTGCCTTTTCTTTAATATGAAATGTTACATTTTTTAGTTTTACAATGATTAATTATGTAAGGGTAAGTCTTGGAATAACTGGTAAAGTTTCTCTTTTATAATCGAGATATTACAACTTTAAGTCACAAAACAGTATTTTTGTAAAATCCAAAAAATAGCTATGCACAATTGATAACTTTCCAGCAATCTTTGTAAATCGGGAAGCTTTGTATATTAGAATTTACCTTTTTATTTTCTTTTAATTTATACAAACTAATTAAACGTTAAATAACCTAAATTGAATGTTTAAGACTAACATAAGAGGAAAAGTGATATTTCTCAGCAAAAAATTGATATGAATTTAGTAAAAGATTTGGGATTATTTTATCTCATTAAACTCTATATTCGACAAATATATAAAGTTTGCAAGTTCTTTCGATTCAACATCTTAAGTTCTTGAATGATCATCTCTATTTTTTATAATTACACATTAAATAATAGATTAAGAACATAAACTACTTAACACTTTCTATATTTAACAAGAACACAAAGTTTGCAAGTTCTTGGATTTGGCTTTTCTTTTTCGTTTATTATAATTGTTACTTTTTCTTACTTCACTCGATGAAAAAGGTCGACTTTCACTAACTAATGTGTAATGATTATTTTATGTAACAAAAGGAATGAAGAAGGTGACAAATTTTAATAAAGCAAAAATCCTTTTCACATTATTACCCCCTACATGCCTTCACTTCATGACTTTAGATTTCATTAAAAAATCATCATAGCAATCCAACGTACTACTATTACAGGTGGAGCTCCAATTCGATTCCCCTTGTGCCTGCGTTGATGGTGTTGGTGGGCCACATGGAATCAATGTTAGAAATTAATTATGTAAAATAAAAAATAAAAAATTTAAAGATTGAACGTAATTAAATAATTTGAAATGTGATCAAAGAAATGAATTATCTTTACATATCGAAGAATTTATAATTTAATTGAAAAAAGACCACTAAATGAAAACTAATTAATTTATTATTGTTGAGGTTTCAAGCAACAACACTCACAACATTTTTAAGTTCATTCAACAAATAACAAACCTCTAAAAATAATAAAAATGACTGAAAGATAACAAATATAGAAGTTTAATGTAAAAAATTATCTGGCGTAGATGTAAAAATAATAGGAAAAATCTGCTAAAAATTAAATAGTACGATACAATCGATAAAAGTTTCGAACTCTTTTATTTAAAAATACCTCACAAGACAACTATAGTAGATCTCTCTAATTCTCTCTTTAGCCAGTACTCTTACTTGAGTTCCCTCTTAAAACTTATAGAATTGAGTGTAATTTGACACATATATAACAACAACAATAAATCTATTTAAACTCTAAAATTCTTATATTATTATGTATTTCTGGCTTTTTATATATATAGACACATTACTCTCAGTTAATTCTAGATAAGCAGCACTAATTAGATTCTAAAACTTTTCTGTCATCGTGTGTTTATGTCTTATGCAATTTCTGTTTCTTAAACTTATCTTTAAACTCTAAAGATAAGGCTTACTAACTATAATACACACGTTTGAACACATTGTCTGTGTTTGATCTTTAAACTTTAAAACTTGACACAGTCATACTCACAATTGTGTCAATAATTGATGCTGTTGATGGGTCAATTGTAATAAATCTTCTAAAATTTTTGATTAGAATTTAATTTGATAAAACAAAAATTTTAAGATTTTAAGTTTTATTCAGTATTAAATCATCGTAAAATCGACATAATTTGAAATAGAATTGAAGAAATAGGCTATTATTGTTTGTTGAAAAATTTTAAATTTTATTTAAAAAACTGATTAGTTTATTATTGGAGGAGTTCCAAACAATAACACTCACAAAATCTTTTTAAGTTCATTCAACAAATAACAAACTATTGAGAATAATAAAGATTATTGAAACATAATGAATATAAAATTTTACATAAAAAAACTCTCCAATACAAAAATAAAAATTACAGGATAAACTGATATTAAAATCTACTAAACTTAAATAGAAGGTTATAAATGATAAAATTTTTGAGCTCGAGAACAAAACACAAGACAATTATAGTAGATCTCTCTAGTTCTCTCTTTAGCTAGCTCTCTTACTTGAATATATATATATATACACAACTTCTAGTCAAACTACAACAAAATTGTAGTTGAACAATATTGTTATTTAAACTCTAAAACTCTCAAACTCCAAAGATATGGTTTTGTATACCACACACGGTCACCCACATAACTCTTTGCGGTGACCGTACCTAAGCTTTAAGTTCCAAGACTCGACACTCTTACGATTACAGTGAGTTATAAAATTGATTGATATGGTTATGCCCACCATTGACACTAGCATGCCTGACTTCACACGAGCTTGTTTGATCTCGAAGCATGCCTTTCAAATTATACACCATTACAAAAACTAAGATGGTTATGCACAAATCTGTGTCCCCTACTGATATAGGCATATATGCTTCTAAAAATAGCTTTTAATCATCAGTTGTTGCCTTAGATCTGTTTAAACTTCGTTTCCTTTAGTTTACAACACAACTACAATCTTTAACATGTAGATTTAGTGGCATTAAACAACTAAATATTCATAGAAAGTTTACAAAATCGATCCAGTGTTTGGTTTAGCCAGCTTTATCTCTGAACCGTGAGTTTTATAGTGACATCAGAGATGAGATAAGACTGCAAAAACATGAGCTAGTGGAGTTGTTAGCTCGAAACTCGAGGGAGAGACGTGAACGGTATATTCATGGGATAGGACATTCCTTTAACTTTTGTGTTTTTGGTTTTGTTTTTTGGATCGTGTCAGGTTCATGTTGATAGAGAAACGGGGCCTTGCACATGCATGTTTCATTGTTTCTCCAGGTTCTATTGGTTACATTAAAATTCATTATTGTAATTTAATTAGTTAACGTTGTTGATGATGTGCTATTGGTTTTGTCCTTTTTGGTCCATGTTTTGTCTGAATATGTTTGAAAACGTACGTTCAAAGTGATCTTGATTCATACCAAGATTCTGGGTTTGTGTACAGAAGAATATTAACTTTTAGTGTTGAATTTATTAATTAATATCTATAAAAAATTATTTAAAATAAGAAAGAAGTGTTTAAATATTATAAAAAATATAGATGTGACTTCAATTTATCAAAATTTGGATGCATTCGAGGCTAATTAGATTGTTGGTGACTTTTGTTGATCTTTGTGAACTAAAGAACATGTTGTCAAAGAATATTTTACCTGAGACATGTGGGGTTAGCTCAGCTCTCCTCACCTCATTCTCTGCCAAAAGTCTTTACGATTAGGTATGATAATGAGTCAGGCCGATAATTTACGGCCAGCATGAATATCAGGCGGATTTGTGTCATGTCAATTGAGCTCAGGCCCAAACTTGAGTAGACTGTCCAAAGCGATGCCATTTTAGTCAAGTGATTGGACCATTCGAACCTTAGACTCGAGTTTAGATTAAAAGTTGATCAAATCAAATTTGACTTATAGATTTCAACCCGAATTGAACTCGAACTTTACTATCATCCCTATTTATAATAATATAATATTTTGATATATATGTTAAGTAAATAATAGGATTGATAATAATTCGAATCAAGTTTAAGCCCTAACTTAAAATTATTTTTAGAATTTGAGTTCAAATTTGAATCTAATTGGAACTTAAATTGAAACTCAAGTTTGAGTTCGATCAAACCTGCCTTCGACAACATAAGTGAAGGCCTAATCCTCAATGGAACTTTTCTCTGCCTTCTCTTTAGCAGTTTTACCTTCTTGTCCTCAGCAAATCCCTCTTTTTGAAATCTTCTTCCTCGCCTTTGCTAAGCTCCGACCTCAACAGTGCTCTTAGGTGCTACTGACTTTGCTTCACCGAGTAGGCCTTTTGAAGGCCTAGAAAATGGAGGAGGGGGGTGTCTCCCCCTCTAACCTGAAGTTGGTCGACCTCCCTCCTGTTCACTAAAGTCGACTAAGACAGAGGAGAACTCTTCTTCATCAGCTAGTGAGATGAAGGCTACAATTGATGTTAATCAAAATGCAAGTGCTTGGAAAAATAAACCCCAAATCCAATGTAAACAGGGAGAGCTCAAACATTTTCAAAATGTTATGAAAGAGGGAACCCTTATACCACTTGTCGATCTTCTAAAAGCTAGAGCCAAGGTTTGGTCTACTGCTTTGGTGGGTGTATTTTGGAACAAGAGGCTTGCTTTTCCAGTTGTGCAACCTTGTGTCATAAGGGATCTTAAGAAAGTGATGTTGATGGAAGACGACTCCGTCCTGTTCAAGTTCTCAACCGAGAATAACCTTAACGAGATCATCGAATAAGGTCTCTGGCATATTAGTAGCCAGCCCATGTTAGCCAAGTACTAATTTTGATAGAGGAAATATCGATGCTTTTCTGTTGTGGGTTAACTTTCATAATGTTCCTCTTGAATTATGGACGATTGAAGGATAAAGTTTCCTAACTAGTTCACTTGGGAAGCCTATGGACACCCAAACAGTAAATGTTAAGTGATCGCTTTATCACAATAGCTTAAGCTGTTGTGTGAGGCTAACTTAATTAGTTTTATATATTCACTAATACACCCCCTCAAGTGAAAGCCCTTTGGGATTGAAACTTGCAGAGGCTCACTCTATCTTGTGTTAAATAATAGGTGGGTGGTAGGATTTGAACTCACGACCACTTGGTCACAAAGGCTCTGATACCATATTAAGTGACCGTTTCACCACAATAGCTTAAGCTGTTGTGTGAAGCCAACTTAATTGGTTTTATATATTCATTAACAGTAAATATAGAACATATAAGTTTTTGTAAAAAATTGCATTAAGGTTTAAAGAGACTCTGTGTTGTCTGATTAGCTTCCTGTTATGAACCTAGGTGAAGATGATGAACTGACAAAATTCGTTGTGCCAATTTCCTATCCATGTAAACTCAATTTGGGGAAGAAGAGTTGATAACCTACTAGAAACCTTTTCAAAACAGGGAGTCGTGATGAACTTATGTGGACATCAACTTCTGAGATTTCAAAAAGGGACAGACTTAAGGTAGTTGGATGTTCTACAGAAGAGAATGAAAAGTCACCTGAAAATGGGTTGGTTTTTTATAGTCTAAATGTGCAACAAATTAAGGGAGGTGATAAGCTAAGTGAACCGAGTAGTATACCTGTGAAAAATACAAATAGGAATAACATCCTTATAGTGTTGTTAGTCCATTGACGATAGACAATATGGAACAAACACAAGCTAATGGGGAGGAATCAGATATCTTGAAGACTGTTGAAAACACCTCCTAGTAGAAGGTGAATTGTCAAATGGACGCAGATGCACAATCAGTGGACAAAGCGATGGAAGATGAACCTAGTTTACTGGATAATGATTCACCAAGCAACCTGTTGCTGTTACAACCAGACAAGATAGACTTGTTGAGATAGCGGAAAGGTTTCATGAGAGTTCTTCTAAATCCGAAAGAACTAGGAGGAAACCAAAAAGAAAAGATATTCCCCTTAAATGACCATTCTAATATGGAATATAAGATGGTTAAATTGATTAAAAAAAACAGAGAAAGAAAGATAATAGAAGCCAAACTTTTACTGATCTTCATTAAACCCAAAATAATGACAGCCCCACTTAAATAAACATAGAAATAAATTAACCTTCCTAAATGCTAGCAACTAAGAGAATAACGTGGGAATCAAAGGCCCACTACCCCACAAACTTCACAACTAAAATATTCCAATAATAAACACAACTAACTGATTAGATAAATATGGTCACTTAATTAATAAAAATAATAATTTTGAATCAATATTCAACATTCCCCCTTGATTCAAAATTACAGATATTGAGTTATCTTGTTGGAGCACATATCTCCAATGTTACATGCTATATTCATAATTTGAAGCACTTCTCTTCAACGGACGATGCACTTCTCACCAATCTTCAACTATTGATGTACTTCTCATCATCTTGTTGATGCCCTTCTCATCAACCTACAATCATTAGAGCATGTCTCTCCAAAAACATCCTGGTGCACATCTCATCAACTCTCAAAAAAGAGTTTCTTCCCATTGCCATAAGCCGAGACCTCTTAAATGAGCTTTCATCTTGACAACCCATACGTGGTAGTTTTCACCATTGAAATTTGGGGGTAGGAGAGTGGCTGAATTGCTAGCAGCCATTGGAAGATTTTTTTTCCACTCAATCTCACAGTCCCTCAAAGATATATGACTCTGATACCAATTTGATGGAAAAAAAAAGAGAAAGAAAGATAATATAAGCCAAACTTTTACTAATCTTCATTAAACTCAAAATAATGACAGACCCACGTAAATAAATATAGAAATAAACTAACCTTCCTAAATGCTAGCAACTAGGAGAATAACGGGAGAATCAAAGGCCTACTACCCCACAAACTTCACAACTAAAATATTCCAATAGTAAACACAACTAACTGACTAGATAAACATGGCCACATAATTAATAAAAATGATAATTTTGAATCAATATTCAACATAAATGACACTTAGCCAAGAATTGAAACATTACAACATGCTGTAATCAATTGATGTACTTTACTTTTGTAACTATTAAAGCATCCTAAATTTGTTGGCGATTTAGTGAATCATTTTAATAATATTTTGCTGCTTTTGTCATTATTAATACAATTCTTTTTATTTTTAAAAAAAACCTGACTTAAACTCATTAACTTCTAACATGGCTAGTTTTTTTAATGATTGATTAGACCCAAAAATAGAATTGTTAAATTTGAACTTGAGCTCCAGTCCAATCATACTTAAAACACCAAACTCGAACTAGAATCCGATCAACTCAAGCCCTTCTGTTTAGTTCAAATCAAGTTGAACCGGATCATCCCTATTTGATACTTTCTCCAAATTGCATAAAAGAATTTGTTGCTCAAAATGAAAAGAAGGCTCCAAGGTAGATTTCAGGCATTGAACAACTAGCTCGCGACATGTACCAATGTCACAGAAACACCAAAGCAAGTCCTGTACATGCTAAATATCAGTACAAAAGGCTTATACAGGAGCATTTTTAGAGCTGAAGTTCTCTTGTTAGTATGACTTCTTATATCTGCACATCAGCTACATTTACAAATTATTGCAGAAACTAGCTTAGCAGTACTAGCTAACTTTAAGATGTGTTGGATACTTTGTGGGAAGATCCTATGGCGGTTCAGAGAGAATGTATCGTTTTCACTTTATCAATTGCTTGCTTGACCTTCATTAATGGCTCCTCATACAGGATTGCAGGATTATCGAACTCGCGTGCCAAACTTGTCTCTCCGAGGAAAGCTCGGAAAGAATCTGCCACGGAGTGAGAAAGAGACTCCAGGTTGTAACCCCCCTCTAAGAAGAACACGCAACGACCCTTGCATAGATCTTTGGCAAGCTGTTTGATGTTAGATGCAAGAGAGTAGTATGTTCCTGTAGTGAACTGTAGACTGGCAAGTGGATCCAGAACATGAGCATCGTACCTGGACAAATTTGGGTTATGAAACAGTTAAGCATCGGATATTGATGAGTATATAAATTCTAATGACCTGATGATCTGAATCTGAACTTGATCAAACGTAACTTGGTTCATTGACTTTGGGTCAAGTTGATCCAAACCTGGAAAAATTTGTCATAATTGGTCAACCTGAAAAGGTTTATCAAGCCTGAATACTCAAGTTCACGCTTGCACTCGAGTACTTGGGTTGTTGACTTCAAGCCGAGTCAAGACTAATTTGTTATCTCTATACCAGATGTTCATTCGTGAGTGTCATCATATGTGAAAGACTCTGCTTAGATACAACTCACCCGGCAGAAACAAGAATTATATCTGGCTTGAACCTCTGTGCACATGGTACAATTACTTCATCAAACACAGTCCTCATTGCAATGTCACCCGAGCCTCCAGGGAGAGGCAGATTCAGGGTAGTGCCTTCACCATCTCCATGACCAACTTCAACCACCCTACCAGTACCTGGGTAGCTTCCATCCTGAAAATTTTTGAGACATACTCTATTATCATCAGCAATAATAATCTATTCATAGAGAGAATCAACAAGAAGCAGCATCTGCTTTTAATAACAAAATTGCAGAGAGTTTAATTCACAATGTTTCATCTAAATTCTCTGCTAGCTGATGTAGCACCATCTATTCATGTTGAGATATGAAACAATCTATACATACAAATTCAGAATGGAAGAGCATGCAACAACCATTTTCAGTGTTGAGTTGATGAGTTGACAGAAAGAACCATAATCCTAAACTTACTTGGTGAGTTGACAGAAAGAATATATCTGGATCATCATAAAACGCATCATTCGTTCCATTCCCATGGTGGACATCAAAGTCAATGATAAACACACGTTTTAGTCCATGCACACGTTGAACATGACGAGCTGCAACAGCCACATTACCAAAAACGCAGAATCCCATAGGCCCTTTTGGGATGGCGTGATGCCCAGGAGGTCTTATCAGAGCAAACCCCACTGGTGGATTATGACTGCTGTCTGCTGCTGCAACCTGAAAATTGGAATATACTGGATTATGGTCAGACTTGGCAATGGGCAGCGCCGAGCTCAGACCTCACGATTTTTTTCAGGCCTAAGCCTGATCGGGTTTCAGATCAATATTCAGGCTTTGGGCTAGACCGCACTGAACCTCCAAGTCCAAAACCTGAATTTATCTTTAATTTGACAAGAACCCTGACTTGAAATCCAGTCAAATCAGTATTTGTAGGATCAATAATTTTTCAATTGCAACCAATTTGGAAATGTTATGCAAGAGCACAAAAAATAGTTGCAGAAAAATGGTTGGTGCTCCATTTTAGAAAAATGGAACAGATTTCATCCAGAAAAAGGTGACAGTTTTGAGCATTGAGAAAAGAAAAGGATGATAGCCACAAGGAGACTATGATAACCACAAGGAGACTAACTTTCCAGGTTGAGACATCACCACTGAATCTACCAGAGCAAGTCCTGCTCCAGCTGCCACAAGTGACTCCTGGTATGTCTGCAATCTCACATATCAAACCTTTCTACATCAGGATATATTATTTATATCATGAATCTGTCTGCTCTCGGTATTAATTGATTGATGTGCAGAAACAACAGAAGCAACAAACTTACCGAGGCAGTAGCATATGTTGGTCCAGTTCTTTCAATGTAAATAAGACCTTGTTGTGAAGCTTGATCCATAGCCTATAACATCCAAACGTTTATAATACTTAACCTTGACAAGGTTCAATACGGGAAAATTGGGTAGACAGCCAGTAGAAGACGTAAGTGCAAACACCCAACTGTATGCCAAGCTCATGCATCCATAGAGTTCGAATGATGGATGTAAAGTTGAAGTATAATATACCTTCTCAAGGCCTGCAACATAATTTTTGGAATGAACACTTGCAACATCATCCACTGAAGCAGGTTTGAAATGGTGAAGTTCAATGACCTCTGTACCACGAAACTATATACAACATAACAAACAGTGAATTTCTTTTTAGTACAACGATATCATAAATGTCAACAAAACATGGAAAAATGAAAAATATCACTCATCATCTTCAGATGAACAAATTTTATTACTGTAGCTCTTCAAGTTCAAACAACAACGACAACGACGACTCCCACTAATAATCCCGCTGACACGTGAGATCTAGAGAGCAGGAGAGGTCTAACAGTACGCAACCTTATACTTAACTAGTAGAGAGACTGTTTCCAAATAACCCACATAATCTACGTCTTCAAGTTCAAACTAACTAAATAATAACTTTAATTTGGTTCAAGAAACTAATGACTCAAAAAATTAGATAAAGGTTGATTAGTAGTGTTTTCCATAATTTATAAATGCTTTCACATTTTCTCTCCTTTCCGATATGAGATTTGACAACCACCTCTTATGTGGGATACTCCAATCTCTTCTCTTTAAACCGTTGATGTCCTCATCAAGGTCAAACCATAATCTAGAACCTTTCCTCTTTTTTATGTTGAATCAAACTAAGATTCTATCAGAAATCGTTCATTGCTCACGGCCCTACCGTCCGTGTCATTTCCTGTCTTCATCGTCTTGGTCAAACATTGTACTAGTGGAGATTTGCCCTGATATCATCTATAACTTTACAAATCTAGATTGATCTATTAATAACTCCAATCCGATTTCATGAGAAACAGACTCTAAAATAACGAGATAGATGTTGATTAGTAGTGTTTTTAATATTATTATAAAGGCTTTCATATCCTCTCTCTTTTTCGAAATGAGATCTAATCTATATGGGACATCACCAGAAAAAGACTTCTCAGGTGGCATGTATTGGCAATATAATACAAGAAAGTAAACGAAATATAATAATTGGATGATTATATTCATACCTTTGCACTTAGCTCCATTCTGTCAAGAGCACTAACAATTGCGGGAACTCTAAGATGGGATTCTGGATGTGACTCCTGTTGGAAAATATAATAACAAATAATCACTAGACTATAATGAGAAGATATGCAGCAAACTTTAGCAGAAAAGCTACATCATGAATTCATAATTTTTTCCTTGTAACCCAAAATGTCACTCCCCATGTTTGTGTTAAAAGGTTTATACGAATCTCGAATCAGATTAGAATTAGATATGAATCATTTTATGTATGGACCATTCTTTTCAGAAATAAGAAAATTATGAAATTTAACATGGTATTAAAGCATATTATGGAAGCCTAATTTTTGCGAGAAAAATAAATGATACTTCTTGAGCAAGAAGCTCAATTGCTGTCGAACAAAAAAGTTCAATAAAAAACAATAGACTTCCAAGTAAGAAGTTTGATTGTTGTCAAATAAAGAAGTTTGATTAAAATGCATTAAGATCTGAGGAAATAAATTCTGTTACCAAATTGAATTAAAATGTACTATAGATGACTTAAAAAATGAGGAGGAGCAAGAATGTCCGATGAATATACTCATATGGCGAGGAGGAGCAAAAGTATACCTGGTTATGACCCATGGCCGCAGCAACACTATATATAATCCGTGCATCAATTAGCTTCAGGTTGCTGAGTAAGTTTGGATCATTCTGTGAACACAAAATAGAAGATCCAATAGTTTCTCTGCAGTATCTCTTTGATTTTGGGAGCTTCTCAAAATGTCTGCATCCAAGAAACTCAGCAGCAAAATTGTGTCTTTTAAAGTTTCTCCACGTGCACGCCCAGGACAACATGGTACCTTAAAAACCAAGCACAAGCATTCTTCATCGTTTCTGGTAACATCAAACTATAACCAGATATACTTTGAAGCCGAACAAGACTATAAGATTGCTCCACTGAAATGATTTAGAGAACAATGCCACTAGAACACCATTCAGTTGCAACTGATGAAAAAAGTTGTTAATCCGTCATACGCTATCGATATAAGAATATCCATTCGTTCAGTGTTAAATTTTTTAAAAAGATCTTCATGTTCGTTTTGAACTTCTTAAGTTTTTCAATCAAATCTCAAACCTTTCTAAAATGTAAAACAACAATGTTAAACGTTTATTCCAATGAAAAATTAGATGACATAGCAGATGGAAACCAATTTGCAATTGTGCAAATCTGTTTTGCTTAGAAAAATCACACTAAAATTTGACAAATATGAACAAGAAAAAAGTTACATAGCCATAGTCATTCAATATGCTATCAGTAGGTACAGCCTGAAACAACTCAGAATAGAAGTTAAAAGGCAATATCAGTAACACCCAGAAAAGAAAATGATAAACTTGCCAAGAAATGATTCAGCTTTCTGAATTTTTTGCAGCCTACGATATAGTAACGGGAACCTATATGCCCAGTTAAATAATCAGCTCATATCGCAAGATACATGATTGTGTGCATTAACTCTTGTAAGTGAGAGAGAAACCTGCGAAAGATGGAGGGTGGAAAGTCTGAAGCTCCATGGAGATGACGAGTTTAAGCTAGTGGCACTCAGAACTTGAGAGACTTGCACATATCTTCTATTTCTCTTTTTTTTTTCTTTCTTTCTTTTTACATAATTCGGTTTTAAAGAGACTTTTTATAGCTTTTGGTAAATTTATAAATGATTAATATTATTTTGCACAAGATGTGAAAATTAATCTTAAAAAAAGAATCCACAGTTAATACATTTTTCTTAATTATTACATAACATTTTTAATTTTTATTTATTTATTTTTGTACTCTTATTTTTAAAAAAGGAAGAAAATTTAATAAATGATAATAAGATTGATGTAAATTTAATTTTTAATTTTTTATAATTTTCAGTTGTTCTTTATTTCAATTGAACTCTATATTTTACTAAAAAAAAGCTATTAAATCACATCAGTCCTATATTTTATATTATTAAAAATAGTATAAAAACCTTTTTTAGTATTTTTCAAATTATTCTAATGTAAATCATCATATAATTAATTGATTAAAAAACTTAAACAAAAATAACATAAAACCTCTTTTGTTCCAATACTACAAAATATTTTTTCTGTATTTTTAAAATATAAGAATACATTTTTAAAAACTACAAATTTCATCTTTAACCTGAAAATAATGCATCAACGCTTCTGTCATATGCTGCCTTGTGTTATTTCCTGATCTTGGTACTGAACATAAAAGCAATTGTCCCTGGAAGACTAAATTTCTGTACTCCACCTCTGAGAGTGATGATATAAACAGTTTGTTTCTTAGAGCTTCCAAAATAATTATGGTACATGGTAAAGAAGAAGAATTTGCTGAACCAAAACCTATCCAACAAGAGCTAAGCTAAACTTATGTATCAAAATGATGACAATTTGGCAAGAGTTAATGCCAGCACTTTCACGGTTTCACCCCATTTGCTATATCCTCAATGGAAGCATATTCTCCAGGTTTATGGCTGTATCCTGCACAAACCAAATAGCCGTGAGTATCACTAGTTCAAAGCGTTTTCCGATACCGATGATGTAATAAATCAAACCAAAAGACGGATCTTGACATGTAGTTTTTCGGAAGAAATACTTTGCACTGATGAGTTATGTTCGGAAAAAGTTTTGCACTTGTACTCTGAAATAAATTTTTTTGAAAAAAAGATGAAAGCCTGACCTTTGTGACATGGAATAAACAGCATTCCCATTGGAGATACTCTGCAAGAAGGCCAAGTTGCATTATCAGTCACCTTTCTCTTTTTTTGTCATTAAAGAGAAAAAAGAAACCACAGATTCATATCCATATCAACTGGAAACTATTACTAAAAACCTCATCCTTAGTAACCAGAAACTAGACAGTGAAACAGAGACAAAGGTACAGTCTTGAATTTAATCCAGCATCTATAGCTCTGCTTATCATTAACTTATGTTTCAGGTTCAGATCTTTTGCCGCAGATTGCATCGCTTCGATCACTAGTTTATAACAAGGTGCTGGTGGGTCCTGGTTTATGATTTTAAAGTCTGATATTTGGACACCACGGTTGATGGCTATCTCAAGTGTCGAATGGAAAATTTTCTCAAGCACATCATTTCTTCGCTTTTCATCAATGTCTCGTGTATCTACCAGAATAGTCAACAAACAATAAGAATAAAACGACGACCATATATAGCTTTAACCACCTTAATAATGAAAATGATATTATAAGATTTAATGGGAACTTGTAGAACTAAAGAAGACATGCCAATTTCTACATGTGATTTGTTTGGAATGCTATTGATGGCTCCAGGATGCACCTCCAAAATACCTACAAAAACATTAAATTAATGCACAGGCAACTAGCTGCTAAGTGTACATAATTACATTTGAAAACCTTGAACACCGGAAAGCAGATAAAAAGAAAAGAAACTTCTATTATAAGTTTGAAGAAATCAATATACCTACAGTGCCAACAGTATCTATTGAACCAGATTCTAGTACTTCTCTCAACAGCTAATGCCAACTCTGCTGCTGCCAATCCAGCATCATTTCTGCTCGAATTATGCCTGAAATTTTATTAGTTTAACACAGAAAAACTAAATACAGAGTCTTGAACAAATGATCTTAAAAAGCTTTAATATTGGACATGTATAGAAATATTAATGTAAGAACTCGATTGTCATCTCATTTTCTCTATTTAATGGGTTAAAAAATTTTATGATTGAACCGAACAATGAGAAAAAGAGAGTGTAGAAACAAGGGGCTCAGTTAAGAATGTTACACCAACAAGCTATTATAGCAACCTGTGGAAGAGTGCAGAGATACAAGCTAAAGTGGGCCCATGTTGTGGAAGAGTGCAGAAATACAAGTTAAAGTGGCCCCATGTTGTGGAAGAGTGCAGGAATACAAGTTAAATTGGCCCCATGTTATGTACAAAGTACAAACAGACATCTATATGAAGTTTCCTGTTTCCGTTCTGTGGTTAGGCATTGAAATTTTGAATAAGAGAATACGCTACAAAATGTAGAAAGCTGAAAAAAATGCAAAGATTGCAGAGTCACACACACTTCTGCGAGAACATATATTAACCTGTCTGGCATCAGTACAGCTCCTGCATGGCCTCCATTGCCTTCATAATCCACTTTTATGCTTGCAGGGGCAGCAATTGCAGTTACTATACCAACAGATATGCCTGAATCAAATTTCAAATTGAATAAGCAAGAACTTGTAAATTGCAGTTTTAGAAGGGAAAAAAAAATGGAAGAGAAAAGTAGCCAACCTTCTGCCTCCAGAATCAGTCCCTGCTCTATGTGGAGCTCTATAAAAGCTGAGTAACTGCCTTCCTTTAGAAAAACACTAGATAAGTCATCATCGTCCTTTGCGTACCCAGCAGATTTAGCAGCATCAAAGAAAGAAATGTTTTGAGCATCAACTGTTGTCTTCAGAGCTTCAGCAAGTTCCTCTTATCCTGCTAATAAACGTCTGCAAGTCAAAAATAACTAATGAGTCTATGTAAAACAAGTGACTGACAGAAGTTCCTGATGTTAATTTAAAAAGCAAGCGTAAGTCATGTAGGATAACGGAATGAAAAAGAAACTGGTAATGCAATTTTTTTGAGTCTGACCTATGAACTTAACCATCTAATATGTCCTCACCTTCCCAAGCAGCTTATCCCAAAACGTGTAGGCTCTTCTGAAGTGAACAAAATAATTTCAAGTGACCTTCTAGGTTTAAAACCAGACCTGCAATGCTACTAGTTAGCATAATAATGTCAAGTTTGAAAGAACAATAGATGGCACTGACATTGGAGAATGTGCTCTAATCATTCCATGCAAAAAAACACCAGTGTAGTTCTAATTTGGTCTGCAAGAAGGATTCAAGATTATAGTATGGACTCATTGGTTGCAAAAATGTGTTGAATGAGTAATCATTCCATGCAAAAAAAACACCATTGTAGTTCTAATTTGGTCCGCAAGAAGGATTCAAGATTATCGTATGGACTGATTGGTTGCAAAAATGTGTTGAACGAGGACAAATTACATTGGAATATCTATTGTGTCATGAATTAAATAATGATGAATTTATTATCTTCAAGGTGGTGAATTTTCTAGAGCAAAAATATTCTGTTCAAGTCTCTGTAAACAATGAGCTATAACTTGCATTCAAATTGTACAATATATTACAAAATATACTCAAATTGGAAAAGTTGGACCACACAATATAAACCTTTTTAGCGCATTTATGGCTTCTATTGCACCTAAAACACCAACAACTCCATCGTACATCCCTGAATATGGAATAGCATCACTATGAGAACCAGTAGCAACTGCACCCAGATCCGGTTCACTCCCATCCCTGCAAATGGGGCCACAAGCAGTCCTTCTTTAGGAAAAGAATAACATTTGAACTATGAGAAATTACAAATAAAGTTAATACCCAGATGTAAACTCAAAGACGTGCTAGCCATGAAGGACAAGATAAAAATGAAACAGTCATGATTTGCTGAAAGTTTTACATCTTCGAGCTATGGAAATACTACAAGATATCAGATGCAGATGCAGATGCAGATGACATAATTTGCAATTTATAACATAAGCAATGTTGCCAAATGAAGAATGATATCGAAAATGACATCTTTATTAGAACAACAGAAAACTATTCCTCTCTAAGAAATCCTTACTACTTTGTCCAGGATCTAGAAGCAACGGACTAAAATAATGAAAGAAGCACCTTGAGGACAAAAAAGTGTTGAAGTTACTCTATTTAAGGTTTCAATGAAAGTACGATTATTGGCATGACAATAGACAGGATGCTGCCAAACAATCTTCGAGTTGTATATAAGGGAAAAATTTGCAGAGTTCTTATATCTCCAAGCCAAGCAAAGAGGATTTGGAATATCTCACTGGCTCTCGGGAAACATTTTTATTTAGATAAGTATTTTCTTTTTAATATCCTAAATGTGACTATTGGTGGAACCCAAACTCACCATCGCCCAAATATGTTGCCAATAACATCTTCTCGAACAGAGAGGCCAGCTAGTTCCATCAAGTTTTTAATATACCTGCATTTTAATATTTGCAAAACACAATTTAACAAACTTATCTTCATAAGAACACTAGACGTTTTGACATCTACAATCGGATCATGAAAAGCATTCCAAACTTTGCAATAGAAAGACATTGCCAATATTGTTGTTCTCGTAATCAAACAGTCATTCAGACCTTTTCCTCTTGGAATATGCTGATACATGAGTGTCAACACTCAAGTGACTTTTTGTTATAAATGATACTCCTAAAGGAAGCAAAACACTCTGGATAATCAAGAGAAATAGAAACCGATATTTTCAAAAAACCAGTCAACTTAATTGAATTAAAGATTTTTTTTGGACGTAAAAGTAATTCCGTGAAATTTGTCTCAACCAGCATCAATGCTCACTCTATAAAACAACATAAAGAGATCAAAATCCTCTCTTTAAGTTGAAACGAAACAAGGGATAAACGGTTAGTCACTGCCCGTCATCCATAAACAGGAGTAATTCAATTGTTACCTGCGAGCCAATACATCATTCTCAGTGTAGAGTACCCTTGTAACTGATGGCGCAGGCGTATCCGAGAAAGTAGCTAGTTCATCAATCTAATAAAAATCCAATTCAAGACGACACCTTTATCGCATTAACCAATCACTTCAATACATAAAAAGAAACGCAAGAACCCAAAAACAATAAAGGGTATTCACTGATTATGAAGAAGACCCAGGAAAGCCAGCTACGATACCTGTTTCTGAAGACTTTGTGTGTCGACAGAGAGTGAAGTGCTTGTAGTAAACATGGAAGATGGTTCTTGAAAAGGGTATCCAGAGAAATCCTCCATGGTTTGGATTGTAGGGTCTTCATCATTGATTGCGACTAAGGTTTTAGGGATTGATGAGCACAACAAGAAGACAACTACGAGAGAGCACGAGCGTGACAAGCTCTGAGACATCGTTACGAGTTCGTTGGTCACAGATCAAACTCCGCGAAACGTCCGTTTTATAGTTTTCCTCTCAAGTAGACCTGAACCGGTTTGTGTGGGCTCGGACCAAGTCGGTCTCGTCCCAATGGAAACACCAAATCCTATGTGCTCGCAAGGGTGTTCTAACTATATTCTACTTAATTTTATCCGCGTATTTATATAAGTCTCTTATAAATATGTGAATAAAATTAATTAAAATAATACCTTTAAAAGTAGATAAGATGTAAATAAGATTTAATAAAATAAAGTAAGAATTTGTTTATAGAAATAGAGAATTTGATCCTAAAGACATTATTTATTCATTTTTGCCAAATTTATAAAATTCAAGATTTTGAGGAGATAAAATTTTATTAATTAATATTTAAAACATTTTTTACAAGTTTTTATTTGAATTGTTTTTACTTGATTCCTTTATCTCAATTAAGTTGTTTTTCAGAAATGATATAAGTTAAAAGTTAGTTTCATATCCAAAAGGAATAAAATAAAAATGAATTATATACTAAAAACATTATAATATAATCTATTTAAGAAATATGGGGTCCAATCAAGAATTTGCATTTTCAAAATTATTTTTCCATTTAATGAATATATATATGTATATATTTGTTATTTGATAAACGAGTGATCAACTATTTTTTTGCATATTAAAAGTTATTTGGCTATTTGATCATATCAAACTGCTGATAATCATGTTTGGTAAACAGTTGATTGGGTTGGCGAATTTAAAAAGAAAGAAACGAAAAGATGATTGTGTCCAAAAGTTATTACAAATTACTCAAACTGTCATATTTTATTATTGCTTTTAAGAATAATAACAAAATGTTCAAATTAAATCATAATGCTTTCAAAATATTTAAGATAGACTCTAGTGGGTGAAAATTTTAACTGAGTTAAATTATTGTTAATTTAATTTCATATCAATATTAACATAATATTATTTTTATTTTTTAAAACAAAAAAGTGAACCTCACTGTCGTGCAACAAGTAAGATTCATCATAAAAAATTTATAAATAATTAATTACACGGTAGTAAAACTCATTGTTTATTAAAAATGATAAAAATAATATGACGTTAGTATTAAAGTAATATTTACTTAATAGACAATTAATTTCGTTAAATTTTCATTTAGTTGAAATTTATTTTGAACGTTTCGAATAAGTTGAAATTTATTTTTAACGTTTTAAAATATTAAGATTCAAGATATATTTTATTATAAAAGTCGAGGTTTAGAATACATTTTTACCTTAAATCAAACTTAAAATGCTACTTTCATTATAAAACATGAAATTCATCTGATCACGTTATATTTTCATTATTAGAAAGAACTAACGAACACAATAACATGGTTCCATCGAACGAGTCTCGTGAACTGAACCTGCCAAAAATTGCCAACGCCTTGAAACTCGCACACCACTGAGAGAGATGGAGACATATTAACTACAAAACACAGTTGAAAATCAAGTCGTAGCTTTTACTTCTTCCAGGGCAGAGATTCCAGGTTTTGGTCCCTGCCTGAATTGAAAGATCATTTGCAGAAGCCTACGCTGCTCTGATCTGCACTCTTTTGCTGTTACTTGTTTTTATCAGGCGACCATAAAAATATATAAGAGAACACATGGAATTGCTAGCTCTTAGTTCAGGATAGGATGGAAAGCATCTGCCTCCTCTTTCCAGGATTATAGTTTCATTGTTCTGTACACTTCGATAAGACCGTGATACAGAAACATTTCAGATTATTAGGTGTATTTAATAATTTATTTAATTTGTAAATGTTAACAGAAAAAAAATGCTGACATTTTGTATAATTTAATTAATTTTTGAAAAAAATTAATTAAAAAAACTCTATTTAATTTTCAATTTTTTAGAAATAATTATTATTTTAAACTTCAATTAAAAATAATAACAAAATTCACGTGACGTCAATATTATATTTATACCAATCAAATGATGATTATATAATAATCCAATTCAATTCTTAAACTTGAATTGATCTAATTAAACTTGATACAAACTAGTAATTTATTATAATTATTTTAAATTATTAATTTAAATCAATTTTATTTGAGTTCAGATCAAATGAATAGCTAAATCAGTTTACCATATTATGATATTCAACTAATTTATATATAGGGTGCGTTTGGATAACAGCTGATCAGCTGAAAAATTAGCTGATCAGCCAAAATCAGCTGTTTGACTTAGTCAAACAGCTGATAATGTGTTTGGTTAATTGGCTGATTGGGTTGAATCAGCCAACCCAATCAGCCAAAATCAATAAGCTGGTGTATACCAGCGTTTGGGGTAATCAGCTGATTACCCCAACCCAAAATGTCATGTTTGCCCGTAACCTCTCAGACGTCTCTCTGGTTTTCTCCACGAGGGTCTCGCGTTTTCTCTCTACTCACCCGACGCTTTCTACACCAAATTCATTCAAAATAGAAGAGATATGATGGAAGCCTATCGTAAGATCCAGTTATCTGTGGAGTTTGGAAACATTTTTTGACGCTATAAAAAGGCAACTACGGGAGGAGAAAACAACAAGCAAGCAGTCATGCAATGGTGAGATTTCGGAGAGAATTTTTCGTCTGTTAAAGGCGGGTCAAAGCTAGGAGATAAAGAGAGGAGCGTCGAGAGGTTTGGAGAGCCATAAGCCCACTAGAATCGTTTCATTTTATTCTCTTTTAGTGATACACTCATGTGGGTTTTACGCAGGTTGTAAGGTTTAGGCAACAAGCACTGTTAGTTCCGTATCAAAGAGAGCATTGTGGTGCCTTTGAAGGATCAAGTGGTGGGTTCGTTTTGTTAATGGTTTTTGGTAAGTGACTCTGACTAGTTTATACTTCAATTATTTGCTGGAATTGCAAGGCTGGAAACTTGAGAATGGCGTTTATGTTATTTGATGAAATGGCTGAAAAAGGGATTGCCGCTAATGTTCATACATATGGAGCTTTGATTGATGGTGTTTGCAAGGCTGGGAAAGTGGAAGCTGCTGAAATATTGTTGATGAAATGCAAAGTAAAGGGTTTGATGTTAATCAAGTCGTATTTAATACTCCTATTGATGGATATTGCAGAAAAAAGGGTTCATGAATAAGGCTATAAAGGTACTGGCTGTGATGGAAAAAAAGGGATTTAATGAGGATATCTTCACTCATAATATCGTTGCTAGTGGTTTATCCAAACTAAATCGACAAGATGAAGCAAAAAGATGGTTATTTTCAATGTTGGAAAAAGCTTTGATGCTTAATGTTGTGAGCTATACTAGCTTGATTGGCATGTATTGCAAGGAGGGGAATTTTGTTGAAGCAAAGAGGCTCTTTCGGGATATGGAACAAAAGGGAGAAAGGCCTAATGTTATCACGTATAATGTTTTAATTGATGTTTATAGCAAGAAAGGGAAAATGAAGGAAGCTTATGAGCTAAGAGAAAAGATGGAAGCTCAAAGACTGATGCCTGACATATATACATACACATCACAAAGCTTAACTGTAGCTCTGAAGCTTTTGGAAGGATATCCACGATTCTACACTTCAGTTAGGTACAGTTTTATTTGGTCAAGGAGACTTTTGAAGCATTAAGAAGTGTTTTTTGGTATTTATTTTCCTTTATTACATTGTTGGTATTGTTGTGGCCCTGTGGATAAATGAAATTCAATGAATTCGTAGGATAGTATTGCTTGGTTTCTAAATACTTTGTCTCCACTTCCCAGATATAGCATGTTCTTGATATTCAATTCTCTTGCTGGGATTATCTTACTATGCAATTTAATGACAGTGTCAAACTTATTAAACCTATCACTACTACCCACTTGTTAATAATTTCAAATCTGTTTGCTTCTAAAGCTGTTGCTTGAAATGTTTTGATTCTTATTGAGCATGATCCAGTTCTTTTGGCAGTTGTAATCTGAAATGTTTTTACTTGCTTTTAGTGTTATAATGAGTTATTTGAAATTGATTGATTTCAGGGGGTTGAGTATGCATTAATTATCTAATAGGTAACATACTGAAGCATTTAAAACTTGGAAAATAGGGGCCACCAACTCTAAAGTAGAAGAAGATCAGGCTTTGAAACTTTGTCATGAAAGAAAGAAATTCGTTAGGCAGGTGCTTGATGGAAGATGCTCGCTTGCAGCCTGTCATGCCCATATGTCCATTCACTAAAAAGTGCAGGAACTGTTATAAGGAAATTTGTTGAGCCTAAAGGTCCTGTTGAATCCTCTTTGTATACTTCCAACTATTGCTACACCAGAAACATCATCATTTGAAGCTTCTTCAACTCCAATAGGAACTCCACCATGTGATTACTTTGGACTCTTCCATCCAATTGAGCATCAATTTTCTTTCCAGGAAGGAGAGGAAATGAACCAAGCGTTAGACAGTGCTGATCAGTTGAGAAGGCTTACGGAAGAGGAGGGAATTCCTGATCCAGAAGACAAAGAACATAAACCATTATATGAAGAAAGAACATAAATCATTGTAT
>JAOQMQ010000196.1:477701-507847 GCA_027563845.1 Erythroxylum subrotundum | reverse complement strand
TCCAAATCAGCTAGACTTGCAGACCAATAGTATAAGATGGTGGTATTAGTATTTGAGAACCGATATGCCCAACCGTCAGGACGAATAGCTCCACGACGTTTCACAAGACCATATTGCACGCCCACATCCTCAACATCTATTCTCCACTCCCCCTCGGTGGCCATGCACATCAAAGATTGAAACTGTTGCCTGCCCAATGAATCTCCTATGAACGCAATTGTCTTATCCTGCATCCTACAATGTCAAAATTGAATTAGAGAAATGAGTCCAATGAAGATATATCTGGTTCATCAATGAAATCTTCTGGGTTATTATGACATTTCAGAACAAGTATATGTAGTATCACTCTGACCTTCTTAAGAATTTAGATGCATCAAAGTCCTTGATTTTACAGTTATTTGGTTGCCACCGATATCCCTCATAGGAGAAGTCTGTTCGATCTGTCAGCCTACAAGCCCACATTCCTGATAACCATTGCTTACATCCAAACCCAGAATACAAAGGTCGACTCTTATCAGCAACCCATCTACCCTTGGCATAGTTGCAGTCTATAAAAGTGAAAAAGAGGTCATTCTTAGATACACAAGCACCCTGAAAAACCAGATTTTCACAAGGTACATGAATTGGACATACTGAAGTTCCACAACCGTGTATAGTTTTCAATGGATATTTAGCTTTTTAATGTAAACAGACCCCATCTCTGTATTATTAAGTTTGTATTTTCCACATTTATGATGTTTGAGGCTCAAGAACTTTCTTTATCTAGTTACAATTTGGTGCCTTGGAATGTTAGATCTCAGAATTATCACAGCATGGACACAGACAAGTCATAACCTGAAAACTTCTACACTAAAATATAGTTATCTCTTTCTTCAAGTCTTTCAGGCTTCCAAATTTCAGTGAATGATTAGACCACCCTTCCTCGTATTCGATGAAACGAGGGAATCCCGTTTAGTTTGATAACCACCATGTTAGCCTTTCCACAAGAACAGGACGATGTTATTGTCAATTTCAAGTCAGAGAAGTCATTTGAAGTGTTGCATATAACTTGTAATGAAAATGGGAACAAAATAATCTCTCCATAGCTTCACAAACACTCACTTAATCAACTACAACTAACAAATTGGCTTATGATTGTATATCCCATTAGTCCCAATCGCCAATCGATAAGAAGCACCAATCACAAGTTTTGCCAAACTTGAAGGCTGAATTGCGAAAGTTCAGAACAAAAAGCGAGGAACATTAGAATTATGAAGAAAAGATTGTACCTTTTGTCTTAGAAGAAAATTCCCCATCTTTGCCATCCCCATTCTTATCTTCATTTTCCGGAGTAAATGAGGCTGTAAGATCTGTGGGTGAAATAGAAGAGTTATGACCAATTTTTTTGCTGTCTTCTGAGCTCATAGAGTTTGACTTCTGTTCATCATTATGCCCCATTTCAGTAGATGGCACAGAAGAAGGGACATACTTTTGGTCATGAACAACATAATCTGGATTGTGGAGAAGAAGAAGAAACATCAGTAAGCTGCAGAAGTGTACAGATTCTCAATGCCTGTGTAGAGATATATACAAATCACAACTTAAAGAAATGTATGTCAATGGATACAGAATCAAACCTGAAGAATGCAATTTAAATTTTGCTGACTGCAGAGTAGTGACAAAAGGATTGGTTTCCCAAGTCCAAAGAAAAATGCCAGTAAAAGCAAGGATAAGAGCAGCAATTGAAAAATGGCTCCCCTTCCACGCATGAAACTCGGCTCCATTCATCTCTTCTCCTACTCAATACACACGAGCCCCTCAAACTCCGATGTAAGGATTTCCTACTACAAAGAAAACCAGGAATATCAATGTTTACCTAAGTTTCAGTCGAAAAGTTCAGCAAATTCTCCTTGATCCTGCCTTCTGTTACGTGGAACCTGCAGTCTACAGGAATTGAAGTATTGAACTCCTAAAGATCTTGAACTTTGAAAATTACTGGCGGAATGTCTTATCTTTTCACTTGCCAAACAACGTACAAAAGAAAATGCAAAAACCTTCAGAAAACAGATATAGATCCATTTCCCTTCGCCCAATCTACAAACATCCCAGCATTCCCAACTTTTTCCCTTTCTCTATCATTCAAAAAGCAGATTTAACAACCCCAGAAACGAATTCTTCAAACCCCTTTCACTACTTTTTTTTGGATGACACTACTTTTTTTTCTAAATCACGACCATCACGTTGGATTCTGCAGGTATGGAAATTGCTCAAATCAATAACTATAACGTGTAGTGTCGGAGACACGTTTTAAGGATTATATATCTATTACTTTATAGTGTCTTACAACACACTAATCCATGTGATAAGTTAGTTAAAGGGAATGTCTTCTTGGGATGATTTGTTTTATATATTTGATTTAACCTGAACTTTGTCTTTTTATTTTATGATATTTTCTAATATTAAACATTTTTTCATAATATAGACTCGTTATATTTTAATATTTAGTAATAAAAATTATAATGCAATATAAAATGAATCATTTAATAAATTATACACTTGAATTAAAACATTATAATATTTTATATTCAAGTTGGATTTTAATATAATTTGAGGGATTCTTTTCTTGTATTGGATTAATATTATAAGTTTTATTATGAAATAATTCATTTTGACTAAGTAATAATTTATAAATTAACATATTTTAAATAAATTAAATTAGTAATTGATTCTTAATCATATTTAAAAACTCTATCTTAAGATCTAAAAGATTCGAAGTTTCTTAAAATATTTTTAGTTAGCATAAAAGATATAAACATAAAAAATCTTGGAAAAATCCCTCATGTTAAATTTATTAAAAAATTTCTTTTTTATTTTTATTTTTCATAAAAAATTTCTTTCTCTTACACTTTAATTAAATAATAATGATAATAAAATATAGGCATTAAAACATCAAAAGTACATTAATTAAATGTCACTAATATAGTAACCTAACTTAGCTCTTAAACTCAAACCAAACTAATTAAATTTTGCTTAAATTAAGAATTTAATATAATTATAAAAAATATTAATTTGAGTCAAATTTAATTAATTCTCTTTAAATCTTTATGAAAGTAACATTTAACTATATTTGATTTTCATAGTGTTTTTGTTTCATTATTATTTTTAGTCGAAGTATGTGAGAATGAGTTTTTCTTAAAAAACTACAAAATTAGAAAAAAAAATTCAATAATTTTAAAGACTAAAGGATTTTTTTGAAATTTCAAAAGCAATTAATTTTTTTACCATTTTATTTATTAATTATCAAAATAATAGCAAAGTTGTAGAGAGTGTTATAATCTTTTTTTTTTTGGGTGATGCCAGTTAATTTGTCAAATCTCACGAGTAGGAAGCAATACGTAGTACAGACTTTATTATGTACTCAGGATCATACATGAAAATAATAAAAATAAATGTAATGTGAAATACCTGATTTCGGTTTCATCTCTAATTCCGATGTCGTTTCCGAACTTTAAACGATCGCCAATCTCCTGGTACCTTTATGGAATGTTTTTACCGACACAAGGTTTAGGTCTTTTTACAATTTTCTCAATACATAAGCTCTCTTAACAGATCAGAGAATCCTTATACTTACGATTGATATGAGCTACTGCATGAGACTTTAGCCTTTATATATAACTTTCATATTGGACTTTTTCATCACAAGGTTGATATGGATTCGGTCTACGCTACTTGGGATCTATTTTTTAACCGGACTTTGATCCATTAATTTAGATCAGGCCACTTTATTATCTTTATCTGGATCAAATTACATAACTTAACCGATAATTTATTAAAAAATAAAAATACAATTAATAGTTTCCACTTTATAAAAAAAAGTGAAAATTGTACAACAGGAGATTGAAGCTTCCTAGATTTGTGCAATGAGAAGTTCATTCCAAGTATCAGGAACTCCAGGTAAACACCAGTGCAAGCAGTCGTATCCGCCACTGTTCCTGAAACCACGTGCTATGTGAGCTTCGTCTCTGAGTTCAGAAATGGCCGTTATGTCCAACATCTTCACTCTAGTACCTCTAACTGCATCTTCAACACCTCCATCCCTCGACTTCTCTTCTAAAACTTCACTTCCTCTCGACAATGGCACCGTGTTCTTACAGTTCCCACCAGTATTCCAATCTCCATCAACAAAATGCCTCGGAGAGATGGTCCTGAAGAAACCCTTAAGTCCGGGTCGCTGACCGATCTGCTCATCGAGCCACTTCACGATGCTCCGAACCTTGAAGTTCTTGGCGTTCTCGAGCCGACCCAGTTCAGCTTCTGGCTCGACCTTCGTCCCGTTAACGTAAGACACCCACCGGTTCACTCTAAACTTCCCGTGGTTCCAGTGGTGTCCCGTGTTGAGAACCACAACGTCGAAACGGCCGATTAATGTAGACAGAGTACTAGGTGGTCGATCCAAGTGCAAGGCGTTGAAGGTGGTCGGCGTCGTTGAGTCTTGTGTTGTCATGTTTACAGGTTCCGAGTCAGCCAGAGTCGAGGACCATTGATAGAGAATAGTGGTGTTCGTGTCACTGAACCTGTAGACAGATCCTCCAGGAGGTGTGGAAAGTCCATACTCATCTGCTACATCAATGACTTCAGAGCTTTCATCTCCTCCAGAGACCATACACATCAGCGATTGAAACTGTTGCCTTCCCAGTGAGTCCCCAAAAAAAGCTATAGTTTTGTTCTTGATCCTGTCAAAAAGTTTTAAATTACGGATTGCAGACCATTATCCTATAAACTTTTTACAAACACTTACTTTTTCAAGAATGTAGTTCGATTGGATTCAGGAATGTCACAATTTAGTGGCTGCCATTTATATTTCTCATAAGAGAAATCGGTGCGATTAAACAGTCGACAAGACCAAGGTCCGGATAACCAATTCTTACATGTAAGATAGAATGGTCTGTTGTTGTCTGGAACCCATTTGCCTTTTGCATAATTGCACACTGTAAAAGATGAAAGAGACTTGCAAGCTTAGCATGAAACATTGGTTACAAGAAGTTGCTCTTTCCAAGTGATTTGGATATGTTGTCTGAACCTATATGCGTGTGTGAGTGTGGTATTGTAAGATGAAATTTACAAGAAAGAGTGGTATCTCATAATCATGTGTTTTAAAGAGTTTTGGAGTCCGAATTTTCTGTCTAACATTATAGTGTCTTATTCGGTTTCGTGAATCTCAGTCATTCATTTACGTGGATCTCGCATAATTGAACGCGAAACCCACATAAATGAATGGCTTAGATTCATAGGACAGAATAAGACACTATAATATTGAACAGAGGATTCTGTCCCAGAGTTTTGTAATTATCTGTGAGTCTACTAGTAACAAGTGACTATAGGATTAAGAAGATAATGATATCTAGCACAATTAGGGGCCTAATTAAGAATCAAAATTGACGAGAGTATGAAATAATCATGATTATTCAGTATTAATTAACTAAAATAGTGATGAGAAATGGAATATAGTAATTACAAAAACTTCAAAAATTGCAAAAGCTTACCTTTTTCACTTGATGTTACGATCATGTCTCCATTGCTTTGGTTCCTTTCAATAGGAAGTGGGTAATATGTAGAGTTAAGTGCTTGAAAGCTAACGTCTTCTTCTTGTTTTTTGAACTCTTCAGTTTTGTTTAGTTGAGAAAACTCTTCTTCATTTTGGCCCCATGTGTTTGAAGATCCTCCATAAACATTTGTGCAATTATCTGAGCAAACCAATACCAGAAATAATCATCTAAAAAATTACACTAATGGGTTCTAAACGAATCATATAAATTATTAAAATTATACAATTAGCCTTAAAACTTCCATATTTAACTTGTTTCGATTTGATTTTGAAATATATTGTCGCACCAGTTTTAATTAATTAATTGTTATAAATAGAGAGTTTTAAATAATGAAAGCGCTTAAGGTCGTCTCTTGTTAGTAAATTAGGTCAAACGATTTGAGTAAGTAATTGAAGGATAATCCAATTAAAGAAGTGATCGTATTATATTAAGATATTCTAACCGTTAATAAAATCGAATCCGTTTTAGCAAACAAACAATTACATGCTAAAAATTAACAATTACACATAAGTAAGAATCTAATTGACATGTATAAGAAATTTAGTAACAAACCTATTGAAGCAAGGGAGACTAATGAAACATTGCTTTCTTCCATCCAAAGGAAGATGGTTGTGAAGATCAGGGCAATAAAAGGAAGAAGACATAGAATATGTCTTCCTTGCCATCCAAACTCAACCTTTTCTCCTTTCTTCATCTTCACATAAGAATTATACGAAAAAAATAGCATATGTGAAGGATCCAACCCTGTGGGTGTGTTTTAAGTGCAAGGAAGATGTTGAAGAAAGAAGTAGGAGATGGATATAATTTAAAGAAAATGAATAATTCCACATGTTGTAAATGTTACAAAAAAAAAATTTTGTTTCCTTTTTTAAAATGCTAACTTATACAAAATTAATAATAAAACATTAGGAAAAATTAGTATGTGATATAGACTTTATATAAAAATATCAGAAAAATATTATTCATTTCAACTTTAAATTATTAATTTGATAAATAATTTATTCGAAATATATAATTTATAATAATTATATAGAATTAGCGATTTATTCAATATAATTAATAATAAAAATATAAAAATTAACCATTAAACATCACGATTTATAGAAGATATTAAAAATTCATTAATGGTGTTATTATCAAATTAATTTCGATGATACAAACGTTGCTATATACCAAGTCGTTTGAAACATGGACGATTTGAGGTAGAAATGTATGTGATATATAGACTCCCATATTTGTAAATTTGTGGCAAACACAAATTGAAAGTTTCAACTAAAATATGCTCTAAATTGTTCTATGTGTATATTATAAATGACTCTTTATTAATAATAGAGAAAATTTATAATTATAAACATATTAATAATAATATACCGAACAAAAACTTTAATTAGATTCGAACTCGATCAGAATAAGTAAAATTAAACCCGAACTTAAAACTAAATACTTTTATAATTTTCCTACTTAAAGAATATAACATTAGACTTTTGTTTACTTCCATCAAAATGTGAATTTGATTAAAAAAAACCCACTATACCTTTTGATCTATACAAAAAAAAATCCAATATTTGTTTGATTATAGGTTTAATTAAGTCACTTAATTATTATTAAATTTGTTTTTGTTTGTATTGGAAATAGTAATTTCATCTTTTGCCTTAGAGGTCACTCAATCTCACTCACTTGGTTTGCGTGATTGCGACTCATCAAATTCATTTCAGATCTCTATCAACGTGGAGTAATGTCATAATCGTATTCCGGTATCCCATCAAGTCAGGACAGGATGTTTCCACTTTAAGCAATTTTTTGGCGTTTTGTGATCTCTCCTTCTGTCTGCCATCGGCGGCGTCGTCGTTGGTTGAGGTATGTATTCATTTCTTTTCTAACGGTGATCTTGTTGTATTTAGATCTTGTTTTCAGCTGAATTTTATGTTACGTCGCGTGTGTTGTGGTTTTCTTAATTGAATGTATGTTATCGTAACGAAGATGGTGAAATCGGAAAGGCATCCAGAATGGTTGTTTGTAGCTTAAAATCAAATTTGAAGGTTATTTAAGTGTTGTTTATTAAGTGTTCGGTAAAAATTCTATTAGATTTTGATATTAAATGAATCTTAAAAAGGAAGTGTTCTAGTTCATTTCTTTGTTAGGGGTTTCGCTATAAGAATTGCTCTTCTATTAGCCCTTATTGCAATTGTTGTTTTTGCTTGTTTTAGTATCTGTTAAAAAAGGTTGGTTCTTGAGGTAACTCTTGTTGAGGTAACAATAAGTAAATTTTTTGGTATTGCTCTTTCTCTTTTTGGGCACTCGCATTCTCATCTTTCGGTTGACATTATTGTTATTATTATTATTATTATTATTTTATTGAGTTTCTTATTATTATTATTATTATTATTATTATTTTTATATATTTATTGTAATTTTTATGTACTTAAATATTTTGCGTGCTATTTTAACTTTTTTACTCTTTTAATCTGCATCACTATTTTCCTATCACATTTGTATGTAGGTCTACAAGAAACAGTCTTTTTATTATGTGAGGATAAGACTGCGTATTATTAGACCTCTTCAAATTCAACTTTACTGCGAAATTTCAGACTAAATATAATGATGACGACGATGATGTAAATATAATGATGAAATTTTATAAAATAAAGTAGAAACTGGCTTCCACTAAAAAAAATAAAATAGAAACTGGTTAATAAGATTAGAGAATCTGTTAAGTTGAAGCCATTATCGACAATCTAATACAATCATGATGAAAATAAGTAGGTATCTATCAAAACTAGACCTCATAATATATATATATATATATATATATATGTATATGTATATATATGTGTGTAAGAAAGCAAAACTTTGAACGACAAATTATTGAGGAATTTGAATTGTTTATTTTAATATTTTATAATATTTATAAACTTATTTAAATTTCTATGATCAACAAATTATTTCTTTAATTTGACTTGTTAATAACATTTTAATCTTATATATGTGTTATTTATATTATATCTTTAAGTGAATTTGCATTAATATCTTTAATATATATCAAATAATTCCCATTTCTTTGGATAGAGATATATAATATAAGATAAAGAATGAGTACTTTTATAATAAATCAATTTAATTAAAAAATGTATAATTAAATATAAGATTGAATCAATAACACATATAACTGAATTACTTTAAGATGATTTACGCCTTTTTTTCAATCTTTTAATATTTTTAATCAATCAAAATTAATGAATATAATTTAATTTTTATCAAATTTTAAATTGAACCTAAATTAAAAAATAAAAAATAAAAAATTAAAATTAGATTTTTGCTTCAAATCAAACACATTGTAATCTCTAATTTAAAGGTTGAAAGATTAAGAATTAAGAATATTTTTTTCAGAAATTGAATGATTTAAATATTATACAAAAGTCCAAAGAGACTTGGCCATTAGCGTGTGTCGGTGTGTGGCGGTGCTGCCGCGTGAGGGACAGCTGAAAGCCTTTGTCCACCGCCATATGCTGAATCTAGAAAAGTTTCATAAATTAAAAAATAACAATAAATAAAAATTACCAATCCAATCTTCCCCCACTTTTTCATAATTATCCACGTGGCAGAATCGTAATGCTTCATCTCTTTATTGATTGGAGTGTACTATGACCCATTAAAAGTAAGTAAAAAGAAGGAATCTATCATTTTCCAAAGACCTAGATCTAGACCATGAAATGGGCATAATTTTTGAAATGTTATTTTAATATTATAGAAATTGGAAACAATAAAAAGAAACAATTCGATCAGTTTAAACGTAAAAATTTTAAATTGTCTGATTTTTTGGTACATTTTTTAACTTTTCGGTTTGATTTATTATAATATCTTTCAATCATATCTTAAATTCTTTAATTTTATTTAATTTTTAGTTGATTTTATAACATTATAATATTGGTTAGACCTTTTAAATATTAAATTTCAGATCTTATCGATTTAACTTCCAGTCTAATTTTTAAAATATCGATAAAAAGTTAATATATTATTAGATCACCAAATTCATTTTGAAGAATCAATGGAATGACCCTTTTCTTGGACAAGAAAGTTTGATAAGAAGAACATATTTTAGATTCCAACATTTATCTTTTCATTATTCTAATAATTTGTATGTTACTATGTAGAATCTGTTTTGTTTTTTTTTTCTTATAACCTTAAAAAAATCAAGTTATGCATATAAAAACAAGACAATTTAACAAGTAAACGACATTAATTTGTATTTTAGTTTGGACTCATTCACAATTCTTGAGTTGAAAGGTAGCTTATGGCAAGTGGCAAAGTGAGGAGGACAACAACTTCATAGTTACCTCATCTCATCCAAGTTGTGGTACTTTCCCCCCCTCCCATAAAACAAACAAAATATAGAATATACAAATATTTAAATATACATTTTTTAACACATAAATATATATTTTTTTGTTACAAAGGAAAATACAACACGAAAAAAACTAACTAACGCACGGCTCGGCGGTATTCCGTGCCAATCCGATCTCTGTGTAGTAAATCCAAAGTGAGTATCGGAGGTTCCCGAAGAATATGAGTGTCTGGGCTCGTCATCCCTGCAAGCTGGGCCAGATGATCCGCGCATTGGTTCCGATGCACATGCGTGATTCGCACCTTCCAATCCTGTATAAGAAGTTCACGGATACCTGTCAGCAAAAAATGAGGAACATCAAACTCGGTATTAGGAGATAAAAGAATATTATTTTAAAGAATATAAATATACTTTAAAATAAAGGAATTTGTATAAATTAATTGAAAGTGATGTATCTAGTACATAAGACTCTTCATTTTGTACGAGTCTGGGAAGGATTACGGTATAAATAGGCTTTCCTTTGTATTCTTATAACGAGGTTGTTTCAACTTATTTAATAATCATTTTATAATAAAATGAGTTAAATTTATGTATATTTTATAATATATTTAATAATTAATATAATATTGAAATGGCACTTCGTGTGTTTTATATTTTATCAAATTTTTATTGCTTCAAAATTAAATAATAAATTCCGTGTTATTTAAAAACGATAAATTATTATTATGTATTAAAAATTCTGATTATTAATTAATTAAGTTATTAATTGCGCTAATTACGCCCTAATTATATATTCTCCACCTCCCTCCTCTTTCACTTTCCAACATTTTCTCTGTCTCTCTCTCTCGGAAGTGACCCATCAATCAAAGCTCAAATCTTGCTGTCTTCTTCTCCTTCTTTCTGCAGCCAGAAGAGAGAGCTGAACACGAAAAGCTAAACCCAGATCTGTTTTGGTTTCTTTTTTTTTTTGTTGTAGTGAGTTATGTGATTGGGATTGTCTTCAGAAGTTTTTTCAAGTACGCAGTTTTAAGACTCTGCTCTGTCTGTCTCCTTCAAGTCTACCTGTTTGTAGGTTTGTGTGCTCACTCTTGAGTGCTGGTACTTGTTTTTGTATGTGTAAGTATTTGTGGGGATGTCGGTAGTGAATTTACGTTGGATGGGAGCTTCTGTGTTTTTCTTTTTGTTGATGTAATGGCGGATATGTGTTGACATGTGATGTAGATCTGAAGCTTTTGGATCACAGCCTAAGGAGGTCATAAATTAATGTGTTTGCATATTACAATGTGAATAAAACTGAAATATTTGCAATTGGGCTGTGTTATCTTACTGCCATTCTGTGGATCTGCTAGCTTATGCTTTTGGTTTTCACTTCTTCGATTCAGTAGGATCCCTTTGGTTTCTAAGCAATGCAATTTAAGTTTTTGGTTAATTTGGATTCGATTTGTGCCTGTAACGAGCTTTTGTACCCAACTTTTCTGTTTCTGCTGGATGAGATTCAGTTCTTTATTGGTTCTTATCCAAGTTTCTCTCTTTTTCTTTGAACTTTATTTATTGAATCTTGATGTCTATTTCTGGCCATTGATTTAATTTATTGGATTTGACTGGATCCATTGTTTTAATTTATTGGATTTGACTGGATGTCATTGGTAGGTGGTGCAATCCAGTCTTTATCCAACGACCAACTGTTGTTGGTAGGCCACTTCTTATATTTTATGACTTACTGTGAATGCTAATTCGTCCTTGAATAAGAAAAATTGTTTAGTGTTTTCACTTTTAATTGTCGATTCTCTTGATGGCTATAAGATGTGATGGGAAATTATGAGTTGATCCAATCTTAACTTTGATCTGCAGGTGCAATACTTCCACGTAATTGATAGAAGGAAATAAAGCATGGCGACGGGGAAGTATACTAGGCTAGACACTAGAAGACAGTCCACAAATTACTGCTCGACAGTGACAATTGTTGTTTTTGTGGGTTTATGCTTAGTTGGGGTATGGATGATGACATCGTCATCTGCAGTTCCTGGTCAAAATGTAGATGTTCCGCCTCAGGAAAAAAAGAATGATGTGAAGGAACAAGTGACTAAGAGCAGTGAATCTAATCCTAAGCAATTTGAGGATAGCCAGGGTGACTTACCTGATGATGCAACCAAAGGAGACACCAATACAAATGTTGCTCAGGGAGACAACAATTTAGATGCACAAGAAAACCAAGAGGAAAAGCTTGAAGGAAAACCTGAAGTAAAGACTGAAGAAAAGCTGGATGAGAAACCCGAAGAAAAGCCTGATAAGGAATCTAACACTGATAAGTCTGTTGATGCACAAAATGAGGAGACTCAAAGTGAGCAAGGTAACACAGAAGATGAGGATTCCAAGAAACCAGAAGGAGAAGCAAACTCAGAGACTGGAAAAGTCGAATCTGATGACAATGAAAATAAATTAGCCGGACAGGGTGATTCGGACGAGAATTCTGTGGAGAACCAACTGGATTCAGGTGATTCTGAGAAGAAATCTGGTTCTGATGAGACTGAGAAGAAGCCTGAAACTGAGGAGAAAGACTCAAGATCAGATCAGAGAGGGGAAACAGAGAATGGCCAGATTGTGGAGAAAGTAGATCAAAATGATAAGGAGTCAGTGAAAAGCACTGATGGGCAGGCTGACAACAAGAATTCAGGTGAGGTATTTCCTTCAGGGGCTGCATCTGAGCTTTTGAATGAAACCACTACTCAGAGTGGGTCGTGGTCAACTCAGGCTGCTGAGTCAAAGAATGAGAAGGAAGCTCAACTATCTACTAATCAAAAGAATGGTTACAATTGGAAACTGTGCAATGTCACTGCTGGACATGATTACATCCCATGTCTTGACAATTTGCAAGCAATTAAGAGTCTCCGAAGTACTAAGCATTATGAACACCGGGAGAGACACTGCCCTGCTGAACCTCCAACTTGCCTTGTTTCTCTTCCTGAAGGATATAGACGTCCAATTGAGTGGCCGAAAAGTAGGGAAAAGGTATGTTGACATTAAATTATAAGCTCATTATCAGTTCGATTTTCTGCTACAGTGAATGATAAACCATTGCTCTGCAGATATGGTATTATAATGTTCCTCACACCAAGCTTGCACAAGTTAAGGGGCATCAGAATTGGGTGAAAGTCACCGGTGAATACCTCACTTTTCCCGGTGGTGGAACCCAGTTTAAGCACGGTGCTTTACATTACATTGACTTTATAAATGAGGTAATGCTTTACATTACATTGACTTTATAAATGAGGTAAACTTTTGAGTTAGTGTAATTCTCATTTTAACGTAACTTACCATTGAAAAGATTCCACTGGGTTGAGTAGAATATCTGATATTGTTAGTGACTTAAAGTATTATGCCTGTACAGCAAAGTTTGAGATTCAGTATTAGCTGTAGATACTTATCATTTAAAGGTTACGTCCTTTTGTCTGAAGGATATCCATTAGAATTTGTCACAAGTCCAATATTTGATCTTATGGTAAGAGCTAGTTAGAGGTTCATTGGGCAGCCTAATACTGAAGCTGGTCAGGATTTCCATGGTTCAATTGTCCCTTCTATGCACATACTTTAAGCTTATCACTCCCCTTCTCCTCTGAACATAAGTCTGATGATTGATTATTCTAAGTTTTCTAATTTTACTGAAGGCCAACTTTATGTAATATAAAAATAAGAATAATGATTTGCTTAAAAGAAGAAAATGGCTATGAAAATAAAAACACTTTAACAGTTTACAAGATGTCATGATCAATAGTATCTATGTCTTTAATTCTTGACAATAAGGGTAATTCTTATTGAGATGCTTACTTCTCCAGTCTGTCCCTGAGATTGCTTGGGGAAAGCGCTCTCGTGTGGTCTTGGATGTTGGATGCGGGGTTGCAAGTTTTGGGGGTTTTCTTTTTGACAGAGATGTCCTCACAATGTCATTTGCCCCTAAAGATGAGCATGAAGCACAAGTGCAGTTTGCCCTTGAAAGAGGAATTCCTGGTATATCTGCTGTGATGGGCACAAAGAGACTTCCCTTCCCAGGCACTGTATTTGATATTGTCCACTGCGCACGATGTAGAGTCCCATGGCACATTGAAGGTAGGGACTTCTTTTTTCATCATTTATGCTATATGAGGATTATTTATCCAAGCCTTTGATTTTTGTTTGATTCCATCCCCCAACTTACTCCTAGCCATATGCTTTCACAAGCTAGCAATTCACAATTTGATATTGTTTGAATTAATTAATCATTCCTGTTCTATATATTTGTTTTCCAACGTATAAATGCAGAATATGTGAATAAATGTATAGTCACTCATATATCTGATGATAAATACTTGAAGGTGGTAAACTTCTTCTGGAGCTGAACCGTGTGCTTCGACCTGGTGGATTTTTTGTATGGTCTGCTACTCCAGTTTATCAGAAGCTTGCTGAAGATGTTGAAATCTGGAATGGTTGGTAAATTACAGTGTACCGTGTTTTTATTACCTGGTATATCTAATAAGTTGATACGAACTTATACATTTATTGGAAAAATTTCACAGCAATGTCTGCACTTACAAAAGCCATGTGCTGGCAAGTTGTATCTATTACTAAGGATACGGTCAATGGAGTAGGTATAGCTATATATCGGAAGCCCATCTCAAATGATTGCTATGAGAAAAGATCAAAACAACAGCCTCCCATCTGTGAAGCATCTGATGACCCTAATGCAGCCTGGTAATCTTTGTTCTGAGCTGAGATATTACTATCACTGCTCTATTTATCTAATGTTTCTCCTATATATATATATATATCGCAAATTCTTGACTTCGTGACCGTCAAGATACTGAACTTAAATATCTAATTACAACATTCTTTTGTTAGTGAATTTATCTTAAAATGTAGACAACTGGGTATGAGGAAAACACAAAACAAACTCTTTGCTATAGTCTGGTAGTATCTATTGTCTCTTAACATAAACTAGTTATTTGACTTCTGTCTCCTTAATAGGAATGTGCCACTGCAAGCTTGCATGCACAAGATACCATCGGATTCTCAGCAACGAGGGTCCCAATGGCCAGAGCAATGGCCTGCAAGACTGGGAAAAGCTCCTTATTGGATGTTGAATTCCCAAGTTGGAGTTTATGGTAAACCGGCACCCGAGGATTTTGCAGCAGACTATGAGCACTGGAAGCGGGTTGTGTCCAAGTCCTACATAAGTGGAATGGGAATAAACTGGTCGACAGTTAGAAATGTCATGGACATGAGATCTGTCTATGGAGGGTAAGCAAAGTGAATTGGTTCGCAGTGGTAAATTCTTCTTTCTGTTCAATGAGATCTCTATGATGATATCGAGGGTTTTAATATTCAGCATGAATGGTTTTGTTCTTTTTAGTTTGTTCATTAATGGTTCGAGTTGGAACATTCACATAATATCTAGAACTGTTTCTTCATCTTCTCCTTAATTCTGACATTTATACATTATGCATGCAGTTTCGCCGCAGCTTTGAAGGATTTGCAATTATGGGTTATGAATGTGATTACACTAGACTCTCCGGATACTCTGCCCATAATTTATGAACGTGGCCTTTTTGGTATTTATCATGATTGGTGTGAATCATTTAACACCTACCCCAGAACTTATGATCTTCTTCATGCAGACCATCTTTTCTCCAAAGTGAAAAAGAGGTTTGTACTTTAAATATCAGTTTCTAGAATTGCCAGCATTATATACCACAGGATTTCGATATCAATTGAAACTTAATGTTCAAGTGGTTGGTGGGTGTGATAGGTGTGGTATAGTTGCGGTAGTTGCAGAGGTTGATCGGATTCTAAGACCAGAAGGAAAGCTGATTGTCCGTGATAATGTCGAGACAATTAACGAGCTGGAGAACTTGGTTCGAGCCATGAAATGGGAGGTCCGTATGACCTATTCCAAGGACAAAGAGGGATTGCTCTGCGTCCAGAAATCCATGTGGCGTCCCAAAGAGTGGGAGACAGTCACATACGCTACTGCATGAACTCGACCGTAGTTGCCGTTTTATTCTGGAGACCTGCCTTGCAAGTGAGATTAGGTTTCCTTCTCCTCAAAAGTTACTAGTCTGGACATGATAACTATACCTCCACGTTAGCTGTTGTACCATGTCAAGTAGGGATTTTGTTTCTTCATTTGATTTCATCATCTCAGGGTTTAGTGTCAGAAGTTTTAAGTTGATACAATTATTTGTTGTCAAAGAGTGAATTGCATCTTGAAAGTGTAAAGTCCAATCGTCAGAATTTGGACCAACATCCTTGGAGATTCACATCCATGTAATGTGTTATGTCTTGGAACTTGTCTCAACTCTGTTCCCAGCAATGAAAGGTTGATCCTTTTGGCAGGTTCATTTCCTGGAATCACCATATCTCTCTGAGTATAATCAGCTTGGTCTTGTTTCCCAATCTTCACTTGCCTACTTTGATGCTGTTCTGTTCCTACACGTATGTCAATTAGTTGAATCGTGTTCCTGTCTATTCGTTTATCAAATAATTTACAGATTATTATGCACTCAGCTATCTAAATATTAGTGATCACAGCTTAGTACTTTTTCCCTTTTCAATTTCATCCACATTTCGATCAAACAAGTGGTATCTAAATGATTAAGTTGAAAATCTAGGAGATGAATCGAAGACAAGAGATAAGATATTGGGCACAGCAGATACCTGATAATAAACAGAAAGAAGCAAAGCTTCTATGCCAAACTTGTGAAATGGACCCCCAGAAAGGGGGCAAAAAAAAAACTTAACTTTGAACATGCCTCGTAATAGAGTGAGAGAATCATAAGCACGCGATCATAAACTGTGAGAAAAGCTTTACGAATTCATCACTAATCACTTCTTGTTTGTTTGTATGTGACAGTGACGAACTACCCAACTTTCTGACTCATGAAGTGAAAAGCTTTATTCGCTCATAGCCACTACTGCCTTCAATAATTCCAGGGTGACTAATGATGGAACTAATTATTTCAGCTTTAATGGAGGAAGGAATTATAATAAGAGAGAATAAATCCTTTTTATAGTTTAAAAAATTCTTAATTTTGAATTTTTTGAAAATTTAATAACTTCAGTTTAAAAAATAATAATAATATACAGGCGATATAAATAATTAAATCTTGTTTATTGATTCAACATTCGCTTTAATTCAAATTGAATTAATTAAATTATACCAAATTAATAGTTTATTATAATTATCTTAAATTATTAATTTAAGTTGATTTTAATCAATTTAATAGTGAAGTTGAGTTGATTATTCCATGTATAGTGTTTATAGTATTTGTATTTTGATCTAAATAAAGGTTTCTTTTAGAAAATTAAAAATTATAAAAAATTAAAAAGTTAAACAATTAAAAGGAAGATTTATATTTTTACGTTTGAAAAAAGATAAAAAAAATTCTAATACGCACGAATTTAATAAAAAATCTATTTTTTAAAGTCTTAATTTAGGTTGTTAATTACTGAAATTTTATAAATTAATTGTCAAATCATAAACAAAAAGAGATTTTACGAAAAGAAATTCTAGATATGCACTTACACCGGATCTCCTTTGAGGTTATTTCTTAGTATGGTATGTTTTGATTGTTCTATTAGATCGGATTTAAAAGCGAACTAAATTTTTAAAAGCGAACTAAATTAAGTTCAAAAATTGATTTAATTATATTTATTAAAACGATATTATTTTAATACAATTTTTTTTAAATGATGTAATTTTATTCTATAAGTTTAAGAAAATAAGATTAAAATGAGATCGTTTCGAACAATTAGAACTCAAAACTCGAATTGTGCAATTCAAAGCTGATTAAACCTGGAACCAAACTCAGCATTGCCCTGGAAAAGTTCTTAGCCTGGCTCAATCCGATACATTGTGATTCTTAGACCAAAGGAGAATATATATCTAGCTATACTACACGTGTGCTATTGAATTTTTTAATATAAACAGAGTGCAAAGTTCACTAACAAGAATTAGACTTGAGTCAACTATTGTTCAAATAACTAGAACTGGTTGTTTAGATAGTTGACCCTTACCACTTATAAACCCTTTAACATTTTCATGTCTAGGCAATATGAGACACTCTAATACTCTCCCTCAAGTGCAACTGGAGTTGGACATCCAGTTGTCACTTGAAATATACGTAGTGGTAACCGGACCGGGCCGCTGGGAATGAACATCCAGACGAACAATCGGGAAATTAATAATCTAAACCAAACCTGCTCTAATACCATATTGAATTTTTTAATATGGGCAGAGTGTAGAGTCCACTAATAAAAATTGGGCTTAGGTCAACCATTATCCAAATAACTAGAACTATTTGTTTGGATAGTTGACCCTTACCACTTATAAACCTTTTAACATTTTCATGTCTAGACAATAACATTTTTATGTTAGAGTGTCTCATATTGTCTAGACATGAAAATATTAAAGGGTTTATAAATGGTAATGGTCAACTATCCAAAAAATTTGTTCTAATTATTTAAACAATGATTGACCTAAGCTCAATTCTTATTAATGAATTTTACACTCCGCCTCAATTAAAAATTCAATATATGCAGCTAAGTGACACAGAACAATATTTTGCAGAGATTCTTGATAAGGAAAGGTTAGGAGAGTATTGGACGTACCTTTTAAAGCCTGCTGGATTGAGTTGGAGCGTACCCCTATGATCACTCTCCTCCAATCTCCGACATTTTATTGATTAGTCCACATGATTGGACATGTCAAGAACCATCGAGATCATTTTGGTTCATTATTTTCAGACATTTTTGTGATTAATTTTTCTTCTTCTTTTTAATTTATATAATTTGTTGGTAAACAAGTTTTTTTGTTTGATTAGACAAATAATATGGGTGATTAAGACTAATCAAGTGTTGTAATGTTAATATGTTTTGACATGATTAGACTTGAGCCTTACTAATTTGGAATTAGATGCACTATTACTACTACATAGGACATGTACACGTTTTGATTAATCTTTGGCAATGCTTCAACTCACTTTATTTCTGATTGTTATTGCCAAAGTTGGTGAATAATTTAGGACCTTAGGGTAAAAATAAAAGGTAATCAACTTACGCTAATCAATCATTTCGAATAAACTACTGAAATTAAGTTATAACCCGTAAATTACTCGTATTTGTTATTAAAAATTTTAACTAATTAATGACACTAATTGAATTTTGGGTTAGTAAAATTATATAATTACTTATAATAAAATGAAAATAATTTCATTCATCTATTGATTTTAAGGGGGCATTCACTACAAAAACCTCCACACAAATAGATATGACAAAGATATTGTCACGTATAAATAGTTAACGAAGAGCCAAATATACCCACTTGGGAAAATTGAATAATACATATTTATTAAAAATAAGAATAAATAAATACATATATGAGAAGGTGATGATGATATGATCATTAGGCTGAGGCTGAGGCTGAGGCTGAGGCTGAGGCACACCACCCCAATAATATGTCATATGAGAACAGAAGCAGGATCCAATCCAAAGGCAAAACTAAAAGTTGGACGGTTTGGACATGGAGGATCGATTCTGATTCTGAAGCTGAAGCCATTGGATGAAGCTTTGGAGTGTAGCGACATCAGCTCTGTAGTGCTTTTGTGTAAACTCCAACAGGTCTGACCATGTGAAGTCTGGGTACTTCCTTGTCACTTCTCTGCAAACAAGATCTTGTGGGGGTCTCACCACCTTGTCCTCTTTCGGGCTCACGAAGAACACCAATGATCTTCTCTCCCTCTCCCTGTTCACCACCGCTCTGTGCAAGCAACTCTTGTATATTCCATTCGATAATGCCTGAAACCCAAAGGGCTTGGATCATATAATCTTAATCTCAAATACCAGAAACAGGAACTCACTTTTTACTTTGTGTCTTTTCACTTTCATTCAACCTAAACCGTAAACCTAAACTTGTCAACTTATTTTTTAACAAAGATGTGACTGATATGATAATTGTACACGTGACCATGTCTATGTGATTGTCCTAATCACGATTATTATACCATAATTTAACCTTAATTCAACACGTTTGTCTTACATAAACCAAAAACAAAAATGTTTTAAAGAGTAACTTGATGGAGTTTTTCTTATATTCACCCAATTTTTATTTATTTAATGACCTCAATTAATCCAAATTACATTGCTCATAACATATGGAATAAGATGCATGTATTTTAATACATTGCTCATACTTTTTAAAGAATATGAATTTGAAGAAAAAATAGGAATATTTATAATAAAATACTAAAGAGAAAATTCACTAATAAATCAATAATTAAATAATTTGGCTCACTTAATTACTACATCTTAATCATAATTATTTGAAATTCATATTATATAAATTTTTGTAAATTTAACTCATTCGTCTCATAAAAAAAAGTGTAAAAAATATATTTTGAAAGACTTTTCTTTTCTATTAGATGTGATTTTTTGAGTTAAATTAACGATAAACATATAAACTAAGCTAAAGAAGTCGTTAGAAAAATAAAAGGGTTTACCATGAAGGTATCGCCAATGTTGACGACTAGAGCATCAGGACGAGGTCGAACTGCTTGCCATTTGTTGTTAGCGAAGACTTCAAGTCCACCAACTTGGTCTTGGTGAAGAATTGTTAACGAAGTTGGGTCACAATGAGGACCAGTCCCAAGTGTTAAACTTGAATTATTGCATGGTGGGTAATAGTTGCATCTCATTATTGAGCTTCCATCTTCAAAGTAGTTCCTGTAATGGAGTCGATCTATTCCCAAGCTAATCCCCAGTAGCTCAAATATCAACATTGACACTCTACTCATTTCTTCACAGTACTTTTGGTATGCCCACCTGCCAATTTGTACACCTTTCCGTAATGTTATGGCGGAAGAAGAAATAAAAAATGTAAAATCTTAAACTTTACTTACCCTGTGAGTTCAAAGTTCCGGCCTAAGACAGATTTAAAGTAGTCGACAACGACAGGCTTAAAACTATTGGTGCTGTATCCGAAGGAAAATGTCTCTTTCCATGGCAACTTTGACGAGTATCGATCAGCATGAGCACCTGCATATCCACACAGGCCTCCTGGTTTCCTCCTCAGGCTGAGCTTCTTGTCAAGTGGTAGCTTAAAGATCTTGTCAACCTCTTGGTGCACGGTTTGAATGAGACTTGCTTCCACGCCATGGTTGATCACCTGGAAGAAACCGTGGTTCGAGCAGGCACTCCTGACGCGCTCTGCAGCTCGAGCCGTTTCTCTCTCGTCTCCTCTGATGAACCCGCCCAAGTCCACCACAGGTTCCTGAAGCTCTTCTTGGTTCAGAACCAAGTCCCCATTTGGCCAAATGAACTCGGTTGGCAGGTTAACTTGCTTCTGCAACAAAGATGGGTCAAATACCAGAACCCCACTTCCATTTTCTGCATTTGTTGGAGGACACATAAGAGTACCTGAAGAGGAAGAAGTAGATGAGTCCATTAACAGATGCATTTATGTATCTTTTCTGGATTATGCAGAGAACAAGAAACAGAAACAAAAGATGGATTATATTTATATGTATAAGTAGCAAAAGTACTGGGGAGAAGTTGCATAAGAGAGCGTAGAGAAAGCTGAAGAGCCTGTTTCAGGAGTTGACATATTGATTTTAAGACTATAATTATGCTTAGGAACTTAATGCTATAATAAATGAAGCATTAAATCACATTCAACAACCAAATCTCATTTTATTTAGAGCATAGCAAGGTTATGGAAACGTATCTTCAATACTTGACATTTGAATTTGCACTTTTTCCATGTTTCTCCAAAACTTATCAAATAGAGAAAAATACAAACCTTGTCCAAGAGAGATTCATGGTAGAAGACCCTTGTTCTTTCACACCTAATAAACACACAAAATGTATGTCTCTCAACAATCTCACCTTATGTCATGTATATGACATGTTCTACCGTAAGGGGTAGAATGGGCTAATTGTCTCATTATTAATGGATGATATGAATTATAGTTTAATGTGCCAATATATAGTAATTAGGGTACTACCATGTGCCTCAAATGCAATTAGCAAATTAACCATCCCATTATAGTTATTAAATATACATTAGGCAATTCGATTTTGGTTAGGCATATGGAATTAATGTTGTGATTATATTAGTCCACTAACATATATTTCTAATATTTTCCCACTTGGACAATATAATCAAACCATCATATCAATCTCCATCATCTAAAAGCAATCAAATAAATCATATGCAATATCATATCGACAGGATATATATACTACACATGATTTGACCCTGGAGATGTTCAAATACTACAATAATTAACAAAACAACATGCGTGCAGTACAATATCAACATATATATGTCAAAATTAACAAAGATGACTGCAAACTTCATTATGCATGTCTCATATAGAAAAGTCATTAGCAATCCATACAAAATACCAACATGTTCAATACAAAGTACCAAACTCCCACTAATCTTATTCAGCTAGGCTCCTAACAATCCTATGCGAGAGACGTATTCTGCAAACACACATATAGGTAAGCCTTTTGTGAGTGGATCTGCTAACATGCTAACTCTAGGCATATACTCAACAGTAATGAGAGATTCAACGACTTTCTCTTTTACAAAATAGTACTTTATATCAATACCTTTGAGCGAGAAGTACTCCTAGTGTTCTTAGAGAAAGCTACAGCTGCGGAATTATCACAATATAATTTCAGCGGACTCGAAATAGAGTCAACAATATCCAATGCTGAAATAAAATTTCGCAACCATATCGATTGATAAGCTGCCTCATAGCACGCCATATACTCTGCCTCCATGGTAGAAGATGCTGTGAGTGTCTATTTGACACTTTTTCCACGATACAGCTCCTCCAACCATCATAAAGATGTAGCATGAAGTGGACTTTTTATCATCCACACACCCTGCATAATCAGCATCACTGAACCTAACTATATCAAGAGTGTCAGTTCGCTGATAAGTCAACATATAATTTTTGGTACCCTGAAGATACCTCATGACTTTCTTAGCCGCTTTCCAATGGCTAAAACCAGGGTCACTCAAGTATCTTCCCAACACACCTACAACAAAAGCAATATCAGGGCTTGTGCATACTTGAGCATACATCAGGCTGCCTACAAGTGACGCATAAGGAACGACCTTCATTTCATCTCTCTCTTTATCATTTTATGGACATTAGGCCTTTGAGAATTTGTCGCCTTTCACTATTGGTGGCTTTCCAAGAGAACAAGAATGCATGTTGAATCTTTTCAAGATCTGATCAATGTAAGTCTTTTGAGACAATTGAAGGATCTCATTAGCTCTATCTCGAAGAATCTGAATTCCAAGTACATAAGAGGCCTTACCAAGATCCTTCATATCAAAATGACTTAACAACTGTTGTTTTGTTTCAAATAATATATTAGTTTCATTAGAAGCAAGTAGGATGTCATCAACATACAATACTAGAAAAATGAAACTGCTCCCACTGAACTTCATATATATACATTGATCAACTACATTCTCCTTAAAGCCATTTGCAGTGACAATCATATCAAACTTGAGATACCACTGCCTTGATGCTTGTTTTAACCCATAAATAGACTTCCTGAGCTTGCAAACCATGTGCTCTTTACCAGTTATCTCGAAACCAACTGGTTGGGTCATATAGACATCTTCATACAGATCTCCATTCAAGAAGGCGGTCCTCACATCCATTTGATTAAGTTCCAAGTCAAAATGAGCAACTATAGCCATAATGATTCGTAATGAATCTTTTGTGGAAACTGGTGAGAAGGTTTCTTTGAAATCAATCCCTTCTCTCTGGCTATAACCTTTAGCTACAAGTCTGGCTTTATACCTTTCTACTCGTCCACTTGAGTTATGTTTGATTTTGTAAACCCATTTGCACACAATAGGTTTACAACCTTTGGGTAGTTTAACCAACTCCTAAACTCCATTTTGTGACATAGAACTCAACTCATCTTCCATTGCATTCATCCATAAAGCATATTGAGGACTGTTCACGACTTCTTGAAAATTGACTAGCTCAGTATTATCTCCCACATCAAACTCATGTTCCTGCAAATAGACAATATAGTCATCAGGAATGGCAGGTCTACATGTTCTTTGTGATCTCCTCACAACAATTTCATCATTCCCAGTATCAACGACTTCATCTTATGCTTGATTTTGATATTCAACATGAGATTCTACTGGAATCTGTTTAATCACAGGATCATTAGTAGGAATTGAAGTAACAGGTACAGGGACTATAATGCATTTTTTCCTGAATAAAATTTCTCTTGGCCCTTGACTTGAGTCAAATTCATCTTCAAAGTAGACAGCTCTATCTGATTCTATAATTCTGGTTGAGTAAGACGGGCAATAAAAGCTAGAACCTCTTGATCCGATGGTGTAGCCTACAAAGTAGCCACTAATAGTTTTCACATCAAGTTTCTTAGATTACAGATTATAGGGCCTCACTTATGCTTTGCATCCTCAAACATGAAAATGGCGCAAGCTTGGTTTCTTGCCTAACCATAACTCATATGGGTCTTTGGAACTGATTTGCTAGGTACTTGATTCAAGATATAAGCTGCTGTCTTCAATCCCTCACTCCATAAAAATTCAGGCAAACTAGAATGAATCAACATACACCGCAACATATCAAAAAGTGTGCGATTTCTTCTTTTAGCGATTCCATTCTGTTGGGGTGTCCCTGGCATTGTATATCTTGCATCAATTCCACATTCTTGCAAGTATTTAGCAAAAGGCCCTGGATTCCTCCCACTCTCAGCATAACCCCCATAATCCTCTCCACCTCTATCAGAATTAACTACCTTGATTTTCTTCCCCTTTTGAAGCTCAACATTCGTCTTAAAAATCTTAAATGCTTCCAAAGATCCAGATTTTTTACAAATGAGCTCCACATGACCATACCTGGAAAAATCATCAATGAAAGTGATGAAGTATTTATAACCACCCATGGCAGGTAGAATAAATGGTCCACATATATCAGTATGAATCAACTCTAACAATTCTAAACTCCTATCTGTTTTGCTTTTTCTAACCTTGGTAGTCAACTTCCCTTTAATACAGTCAACATAGGCAGTGAAATATGAAAAATCAAGATCTTGTAGTACGTCATCCTTCACTAACCTCTCCATTTTGTCTCTAGAAATATGGTCTAAACGTTTGTGCCATAACATAGAAGATCTCAAATCCAACCTCATACGTTTGGAACCAACAACAACATTAAGAGAAGAGGAAGAAGCAACAGTAACACAATCATTCAACTCAAGTTTGTATAAACTTTCACATAAAATTCCATTGCCCACCAAAAGAGAGTCACGATACAAAGTTAATTTTTCAGTTCCAAAAAGAAGACTATAACCTAGTCTATCCAAAATAGATACAGAAATCAAATTCCTCCTAATAGAGGGTAAATAAGCGACATCATGTAACACCAAAAGATGCCCTGTATTTAACTGTAGTTCAACTGTCCCAAAAAATTCAACTTTGAATTTGGTATCGTCTTCCATGTATACATGCTGCTCAGATCTAGTCGCCCTTCTTCGACTTATCAGTTTCTGCAAGGAATTCGTAACATGAATTGTTGCTCCAGTATCTAACCACTAAGTATTTAAGGGAACATTAATAACATTTGACTCTAAACAAACCATCACAAGGTAGTTACCTTTCTTCTCTAAATGAGTTTTGAGTTTTTGACAATCAGTTTTCTTGTGCCCAAAAACTTGCAAGTTGCGCTTCTTTCTAAAGAGCTTGTTCTTTTGACTAACAGAAGATGTACCCGCCTGTCCACTTCCTTTAGCACCGACAGTTTTCTTCTTGGCAAGCTTCTGATCACCTGAGCTATTAGAAGTGAACTTTCTCTTTTGATGATTGTCATGGTCCATTATCATAGAGATGCTTCTTGCCCTTCTCTTTTTCATATCATCCTCTTCCTTGGCAAGAATAGCGGTCATCTCCTCAACAGTCCATTGCTCTTTTTGAGCATTATAACTCGATCTAATTGAATCAAATTGAGAGGGAAGAATCCCCATCACAAACCATACCATGTAGTCCTCACCAAGGCCCATATCCATAGCCTTAAGCTTATGGTAGCAACCCATAAGCTTGTTTATGTGGGCCCTAATATCACTTGCACCGTCATAAATGGTGTGATGAAGCATGTTTAAGTACTCATTCTTCTCATTCTTTGAGAACTTCATGTACTTCTTCTTAATAGCATCAAGAAAATCCTTTGCATTGTCGGCCTCGGGAATACTATCACGAATGGATTCATCCTTGTGATAACTCATAATCATTAAACAACGTCGATTAGAGTACTCCCACTCCTCATAAGATTTCCTTTCCTTCTCAGTAGCATCATCAGCAGGTTTCTGTGGCGGATCAATTCTCAAGGCTAAGTCCATTCGCATGATGACCAAATTCATCATGAGAGATTCAACCCACTGCTTGTGGTTCATTCCATTCAACATCAAGATAGCAGAGACTCTCGGATTGCTCAAAGCTGAATGAGAACCAAGAGCAATGGCTATGATATGCATGTTAAAAAAAAACATAATCATGCAATTCATGCTCTTTTTCTCAATACCAACTATAATATTCATGCTAGAGTTATTTAAATAAATATAGAACTCATTCACAGGTAAGAACAATTTATTAAAATACCACAATCAAAATCATCAATATACTATCGAAAGGATAGAAAAATTGTGCGATTCATAAAATTTTAATAACATTTCTTCACCATATTAAGCATCCTACTAAGCAGTAATTATCGACAGGACAATTAATTATTGGTATGGATCTTAACGTTATTTTAGAGGAAAAACACAAATTTTAAATATACGTTAATATTTAAAAAATTCCTCATCATGAATAGTTTCACATGCTCAATTTTACGACAAGGAAACATAAGCATTAACTATTGTTAACAAAAATATGTTTATACCATAACAAGATTAAAACAATTAGAATTATAAAATAAAATTACCGACTAATCTTATGCATAATCATAAGGGGAAAATCAGAAATAAAATTTGGAGCAAAACATAAAAAAAAGGTCCAGAAAAGAGGCTGCACGTGCCCCCACGCGCGTGAAAATTTTTTTCAATTTTTTTTGTAAATAAAAAATAAAAATATAAATATAAAGCTGCGGGTCGGGTTGGGTGCGTGGACGTCCCGTGCGACCAACGCGCAAGGTCTGGTCGGGCGCGCGGGTCACGTGGCGGGACGATGCTGTATGCGTTGTCCTTGACCTCCAGCCGGGTCGGCGGGTTGACCCGTGGACCCGCCGGTCCGACCCGACTGTAACTCCCTCCTCCGACCTCCTTTTCCGATGATTTTTGAGACATTTTCTTCTATTTTTCTTGATTTATGGATTTCCCATATCTATTTCAGCCAAAGGTGCTCTAAAAAATGAAAGCATCAAACCCATTTCGGCCATAAAAAAACACGAAAAACTTATCCAAAAATCGTGGTTCTTTGTCCAAAACAGAGGTAAAACACAACAACAACATCCAAGAATCTCTTCTAAACCAATAACCCATCATTTCGAAGTTGTTTACATAAAAAACGATTTCAACCAAAAAAAGTTTATTTCTAACACTTAAAAAGTTGATAAATTAGAAGGTGAAAGGTAAGGCCAAGGCCGTCCATTATGGGGTTGGTAAGTTGTTAATAAGCCAACAACTGAGACGAGTGGATGACCCCTTAGGTTTTGGTCACTTTCTCCATTTTTTTGCCCCTTCCAAAAACAAGCCAATGGATGCTTAGAAAACAGAACTAAATTTCACCCACACTGCAGTCTAAAACCTCCTGCTTTCTTGCCATTGTATTGTCTCTTCTACAAGTTTACCAAAGTAGGTCAGGCTTTGTCTCCAATGACACCATACCGTGTAATATCGACTTTTTCGATCTGCACCCTAAAAAAGTTGGAATTGTAATTTACACTCAATATTTTTCGAAAATTCTAAGTTAATCTCTATATTCACTTTGCACTTTAATATTACAAAACAATATTCATTGTACCTTAAATAAGAGAGATAAGGGTAAGAAATTATTGAGACCGAAGTAAAAATTAAATATTTAATTAATATTTTAAAAATATTTTTAAATTATTATTATTGTCAAGGCTTTTCAATTAATAATGTTAAATTATAAAGTTTTATTCTTAATTTGCGTATAAAAATATGCTCTTATTATCTTTTTTATTTTTGATCAGAATGCATTAATCGTCCAAAATTACCATAACTAATGGTCTTAAATCACTTTTTTTTTTAATTTTCTCTTAATATATAACATTGGAGATATTTTATTTTTAGTTCAAAATATGAGGATGCAAAAGGGATTGATCATACATTAATAGATTCATTAATTATTTCATTTCTACATAAATTTAGAAGATATATTATTGAAATTAGAATTTAAAGAATTATTGATGGATAGAGTTATGTAAGTCATAGACATATATGACTTAAATAAGTATTAATTTGGAGAATGAAACGATAACTTTAACCTTATATTTAAGATTTATTTCTTCTTTTCTAGACTAGAGTGTTATTATTAATATTCTGACCTCTTGATGGTATAGCTTTTCTTTTTCCATCAATAATTACTCCTCATTTCAACTCCATCCTCTTAGTTTCTTCTTCTGTCTTGTTTTATATGCATGATTCAAAATGTTAGGAATCTACTTCTTAAAACCTATAACATAACCCTAAATATAGTCTCCACCTATAAGGGTCGTAGACCGACAATAGAATCTTTTTCAATAAATGGAACTCATTAGTTGTAGGCAATAAGAGTGGTCGAAGAAGAAGGAGAATGCCAAAAAAAGCCTTAAGATTCCAAGCAAATATCTATAATTCCAACACTTACTTGTCTTGTATAGGGTACAAGAAAGCATGTGACATCGATCTTCTCCATATAGTAGGCCAAAACTGTTAAGGCAAAAGCTTATGCAACCCTCCATGTCTCTCTTTCTTTCCCTTTGTTTTTTTTCCTAACCTACTGGTCAGTAACAATAATTTATAACGTGAGGACAGTCCACTTGAACTTTGTGGTGCTCACATTAACCAATTATAAATATGTATTGTCCTTTTGTTCATCTTCGATCAATGGGAAGCCATTGGAGCTATTTGTTTCACTTATTGTATAGAGTGATATATAGTACGTAGACTTAATTTAGAGGTGATAAGAGGATTGTAAACACTTAGAAATTTTACAAAGTTGGGGAACGTTAGACTGCAAATGTAGCCATTCACTATAGACAAATAGATAAGTGTAACTATATATACATTAGTTAATGCATGTGTGGATATTCCCAGACATGCAGGCACGGTCCAATGCTAGGCTCTGATTTCCAAATTTCCAGGCGGCTACTAAAAAGTTTTAGGGTCTGATTTGGTTTAGAGGATTTTTAATCAAAATATTAAAAAATATATATGTATTCAAATTTAAAATGTAAATTTTCAATCAGTTTATATACAAAATTTTGAAAATTAATCAGAAAATAATGAGTTTAAACCACACTAATATTTACTTGTATACTGAATTTCTATGTGTTTATAATAACATTTTACTAGATAACATAAATAATTCATGTGAGTTGAGTCAAATTCATCATTTCAAATATATTCATTCCCTATAGTTTAAAATCCAGTGGTTAAGTTTTCAATTTATTGTAGAAGTTTCACAACTAAAAATCAATCTCCATTTAAAGTAAAAAAGAAAAAGAAAAAAGAGAGGACCATAACACATATGATGTGCTTGAACACAATAATTCCCTCAAAACAAAAACCTTCAATTAGATAATTCTTGCTCAAAATAAGCTTCTTTCACAAATTTAGAGTTGAATTAATTAAAAATAAAAAATTTAATTAACACTTCTTAGTCAAAGAAATATTTTTTTACGAGTTTAGAATCGCTCTTATCAAACAAAATATTCTTCTTCATTGAAATACGAGCACACAAATAAATTCTTCACTTAACATGATCATAATCAAAATAAGTATTTTTTTTTTACAAGTTTAGAGTCACCGCAACCGGTGTATAAAAAGTGGGTTTTGTTTCCTGTTTTTGTTTTTTCCTAATCCGATTTACTATTATTTAAATATATATTATTTAATTATTTATTTTTAATAGAAATTATGAATAATTTAATTCAACATTGTATTTATATATTTAATAAATT
>JAOQMQ010000196.1:456155-475919 GCA_027563845.1 Erythroxylum subrotundum | reverse complement strand
AGTCTCATATCCAGGTTTGTGGTCTATCTTTTCTGGGTCGTGTTCTTTTTTGATTGTTTGGTTCATAGGAAAAAGGTCAGAGGAGTTTTTAGCGAGGGAAAGAAATATGGGGAATGGGGAGTCAAGTTTAGATGATGAATCTGTGCAGCAACCAACTCAATATTTTGCAGGGAGTTCATATCCAATGTTTGATGATCAACATGTCCATGGACATAGGCCGCATCCGAAGCACCATCCAAAGTTCATAGCTGACAATTTCGGTTCTTTGGATGAGGTATTTTTTTCTGTTTCACCTTTGAACCTTTTTATTAGATCCGTATGGTGGCTCTCTGATTTTAGTCATAGCTGCAGATAATTTAGCCTTTTCCTTGATCTTGATTAGAGGGAAATTAAACGAATATGAAACATACGATGGAAGCTACTTGTTTACTCTCAAGATGAAATAATCATTGGCCAACGTGGTTAAATGCTTCTAGCTTTCTGGTTGGAGTTACGATCTAATGATATCTGATTGTGGTTGAGGATGCTATGATAATTTGGTTCTCCAAAGGATTTGAAGTGTAAATCTTGAAGGAATTCGGTGAAGAAGTACTTCACTTGACAATAGATGTGAGGTCAACGATAGTAAACGGATCTTTCTCCAACTTAGCTGAGGTACAAACTGTGTTGGTCGCGAAAGTGAGTGTTTCAGTGTTGAGAGTCATGTTTAACAGCTTATTCATCTTCAGTGCAGCCTCAGATTTGGGCAGAAAACCTTTTTACTGTTTTCTACTCTTATGGTTGCGAATGAATAGCTGGTAAGATATTGTTGGTATAAAGATCTTAACTTTTTGACAAATCCTTTACAAGAGAATGGCTTTGGAGGCTTTTCATTCAAAATCGCTGATTGTAGTGAGAAAATAAAATTCGGTAAGGTTTAAATTGATTGGACTAGTTACACTTAACAGACTTTCTCCTGGATTGGGCTGTGGAAAGCAGGAGGATGGTCTGGAAGGACTCTTTTTTCTCTCTTTTTGTGGGGGGTGAGGGTAAAGTCAGTTGTGTGTGGTGGTGGGTGGAGGAAGCACCGGAGGGGGATGCCTGAGTGAAGAAGCAAGGGACAATTTGCTCTGTCTGACAATTTTTTAACCTGCACTTATGGTGTTGCTTGCCTCAACTTTAGGGACTCAGGTTATTCGATTTACAACTTTAGGTTCTTTCAGATATTTGGGTTTGTCATCTTCTGTATTTCAAAAATGGGAAGAGTTTCAAGTGTATGGCTTGACTGTGGAATACAGCTTCAAGGAGGACACTGCTTATAAGAACGTTGTTGAAAGAGGCAGAGGAACACACCCAAGCTTCAGGCAATGATGTACTTATAAAGATCCTTGTTAACGGGTTGAAAATCTGTAGTCAGAGATTCACAGTAGCAGAATAGTTCAGTTTGCTGGGTTTTAAAAATTTAGATGACAAATAATGGACATAACTGTATTATCATAAACATGGTATACTTGAACTTCCAGTTTCCTGAGGACTTTCGGTTGTAAGACCATCAAAGTAATATTTGGAACTCATTTGATGTTGTCAACACTATTTAAGGACATGTTACTTCCCACTATTATCTGTAGTGCTCTTGATTCATGTTTTCATTGTTTCCTGTACAAGGAAGGGTGGTACTTGACATGTTACTGACGATAATTGATGAATAGTCTGCAAGTGAAAACAAGTTTTAAATGCTATAATCTGTGGGCTAGCTTGTCACTAGCTTCATAGGGGGATGCATCAGCATTTCCGAATATCACATTGAGATTGTTGATCTTAGAATTCTATATAACCTATGGAAGTTACAGACAGAATTATCATGAACATCTTAATTTTCCCTGGTTACAGTTGTTTGAGTTCATATCTTGGTCCTGGATGTAGATCTTTTCAGCATATTTGTTTCATATCCTAAGAGATCGTGTAGCAATAACAAATTCTGAACCCTTTCAGGTTATTTCAGCACTGAGAGAAGCTGGACTTGAATCTTCAAATTTGATACTTGGTATTGACTTCACAAAGAGTAATGAATGGACAGGTGAAATTTCTTTCACTTTAGGTACATAAGATTATCAGTTCCCTGACTTCTGATAAGTTGAGATTTGAGATGAAATTTTTGTTCCAATGTGAAGGCAGGTACTCCTTTCATCGGAAAAGCCTCCACACAATTGGTAGCACACCAAATCCCTATGAGCAGGCAATCTCTGTTATTGGCCGTACATTGTCTCCTTTTGATGAAGACAACTTGATACCTTGTTTTGGTTTTGGTGATGGTTAGGGCACTTATAATCTTTTGGCAGAAAAATTTTCTACTATTTTTTTAAGAATATATCCCTGGATTTTCATCTTTTTAATTTATTGTTTTTTTTCCCTTTGTCTTGTAGTATCAACTCATGAGAAATATGTCTTCAGCTTTTATCCTGATCATCGACCTTGTCAAGGTTTTGAGGAAGCTCTTGCACGGTACAGAGAGATTGTTCCATACTTAACATTGTCAGGTATTGCAATCTTCTATATTCTTATAATCTTCTATATTCTTATTCTCCCTGCAGTCTGTGATTGCCACTCTTTTTTCCCTTCATGTATAATTATTTCTTCTGCCACAGTCACCCATCTATGTAGGTTGGTTTCTGGCCTCCCTAGCACAGTTAGTTTATTGTGCTTAAAAGGGGAACAAAGGTTCCGAAAACGAGTAACATCATACCAGTACAGTACAGATGTCATTTAGAACTTATAGTGTTAATGTAATCAGCTCAGCTTTTTAGTTGGGGTCTCTGTAACTGATTGTACCTTGCTTTCAGTACTTCCTTTAGCCTTTTACCATGATTGCAGAACCAAGAATGACCTGAAAATGAGCCCTGAAAGCTTATGATCTCAGTTCATATCTATAAGAACTTTTAAACCTCTTAGAAAATGAGTGCTATAATAGGTGACTTGCATTAACAAAACCTAAAGGAAGCATTTCTAATAATCAAGGAGGATTCCTAAATAGGGTGTATAAAAAGATTTTCAGTACTCACTGTACACTTCTACAGTATTCAAAAATGTTTACCCTTGAAATATTTTGAATGCTGAAGTAATGTCATCCATATACTTCTCAAAAGTAAGAAGGTTTGAGTTAGAGTTCAGTCTTTCGAGATAAGTCGATGTATTCAGTGGAAGTGCTTTTAGTTATGTAAATTTGGTCTTGATTAAATAGGTTGTGGATCAATGCAGAGAAATGAGAGCCATGAAATCTTATCTTATATGTAGGTCCAACCTCTTTTGCTCCCATTGTTGATGCTGCAATTGACATTGTGGATAAGAGCAATGGACAGTATCACGTTCTTGTTATTATTGCGGATGGACAGGTTCTTGAACATTGCTCTACACCAACTTCGCATATCCAATTATCGAATCCATTCTAACTTCTATTTCATTTTCTGATTCATGGATGCTAGGTCACCAGGAGTCCTCGTACGCCACCTGGGAGTTACAGTCAACAAGAACTAGAAACTGTAAATTCCATTGTTGCTGCTAGGTAAAGAAATCCTACCCCTATCTCAATTTATCCATGTCCTTTAGCAGCCACTTTAATCCATGTAAACCTGATGAACAGTCATTATCCTCTTTCAATTGTTTTGGTCGGAGTCGGAGATGGACCGTGGGATGCTATGCAACAATTTGATGACAATTTTCCTCAACGAGCTTTTGATAACTTCCAGGTAAAATGGACATATTGTGTCAGTAAAAAGTGTCATAAAAGGGGGACTAAAATGCATTTAGGCCTTGTTCTTTATCAGTTTTTCTGGTCAAAATCATCCGATATCTGCTTATTATGATTTTATCACACCCTTGTGTATTTGAGTATGTTGACTTTAGTATTATAATCAAGAAAACATATGTGGACATGGACGTGTATACAGATCAAGAATTATGGATGTTGAAATCCCCAGAATCTGTTTTATCTACACTCATTTCCAAAAGAGTGAATGCGAATATGTTGAGCTTGTTGGATATGAACAATTTCGGACTTGCTGTGAAAACATACGTCAACCTCTCAGCAACATCTGAAAGTTCTTGTTGGTTTCTGTTATTGCATATGATCCTGACATAGGGAATTAACTACGTAGGACTTCTTTTTCCGTTTTGCAGTTTGTCAATTTTACAAAGATCATGTCGGAGAACAATGAAGCATCTAAGAAAGAGACATCCTTTGCACTTGCTGCTCTGATGGAAATCCCATTGCAGTATCAAGCTACTCTAGCTCTTCCTAGAGCCCAGTAAGCTAGCTATTAGATTTTGCAGTTAGATTAATCAACTTGAGGAGTTCAATATTGGCCGTTCCGTTTGTGCAACAGTGACAGTGCTCCACGTACAAGGCCGCTTCCACCTCCACGTGAAGTAATTGATCATGATAATGCAGTTAAACAAGTTCCGCAAATGATGAAATTTGAATCGGCGTCAGCATCAGCAGCCAAACCGGAATCCTTTAATGCAGTTAAACAAGTTCCTCAAATGATAAAATTTGAAACAGTTGAATCGGCATCGGCAGCAGTAGCTGAACCGGTATCCTTTCTTTTCCCACACCTGTATTTAAGCTTAATGTAAATGAATATTAATTTTTCACAAAGAATTCTTGTTATCGTACAAGGGTTGCCCAATTTGCTTGACAAATCCAAAGGATATGGCTTTTGGATGCGGTCATATGGTAAGTTTATCAAGTTATTCCTGTATGTCTTCATTTTGCCAAGTTCTTATCCTTTCTTTTCCTTGCCAAAGACTTGTAAAGAATGTGCTGCAACTATTACAATATGTCCTTTGTGCCGGGAACCAATAAAACAGCGCCTGAGACTGTACACTTGAACTGAAGAATGGCTGCTGATATGTGTTCGATGCCAAAGAATGTTGCAGAATTATGAAGAAAGAGAATCTCAGTACATAAGAATTGATCCAACATAAGAATCCATGTATTTGCAAGACTTAATATGACAGAGGCATATCATATGAATTGCAAATGGAACTTTAGCCTATGCAAAATCTATTGTTTAAATCATAATGATCTCATTTCCTGTTCATCACTTCCTCTCCACATCATGCTCTATGTCAACTTTGGATAAAAAGAATGTAATTCAAATATGAAGATAGAAGTAGACCACAAAGTTAATTATGTTACGGGGACAGTTTTGTTTGAAGAAAATTATGTTTAAATTGGAAACTTTACAAGTAATGGAACATCTACGTAATTCTTTGAGTTGATCAAATTGTACTCATTCAGTCATTTGTTTGAACTCGTAAGGAGCTCCAATTCACATTTCAGATGACAATAAGGGCATAAATTTAGCTCAGAAAGCCATACATGTAAATCCTGTGGAGATACAGAGTGCAGACAATTTATACAATCCTTCCGAGATAGAGTGCAGACCGTGTAAATAACAGCAGAAAGAGGTGAAACTCCTGAAATGTCAAAAAGGACAGTGATATTCGCATATCACCCGGAGTTACGCCAAGCTTCTACCCCAACGGTGAATTTTCTTCGTCCATGTTCAAGCATGTTCTAATGCAACAGTCAAATCCCAAGAGCCTGTTTTTACCTTGCACTTCACATCCCTTACCAGAGGTTCTGGGTTTTATTTGTACAATTTGTGATAGCCAATTTGTGAATCCATTTGGTTTGATCGCTGTACTTCAGATAAAGCATCTCACATAGGTGAAGTTGGCACTTTCCTTGATAAGCACAATATTTGACTCCCCTGGAGAAACACAAGTAAATAAAGGTGATGGCTTCTTTACAAATGTTAAAAGTTCCATCGGTCTAACTGCCGCTTTGCTTCAGCCATATCTTTCTGAGCCTTCTTCCTCCGATAGAATATTGGACAATCCCGACTGTCAAAAGAAGTAAACCGAAAAATATCATCAGTTACATAAATCAAATGACTTTTGGGTTTCATCTCTTTTCTTGTTTTCTTTTACCGAATTTAATGCATTCGGATGAGAAATCCAAGCTAAAGTTCAAGAAGAATATTATTTTTTAGTGAGTTAATGAAATAGTGAAGCTGATGGTAAACCTTGTACAAAGAACATCCTGGTGAAGAGAGCCTTGACACTCCTGGCATTGCGTCCATAGCCTCCCAAAAAGCAACTCCAACTCAGATACTGCAAGCAGTTACAGTTCTGCATAATCAATCACAGAATTTCTCCCAATAGGAATATCATCTCATAGAGAATAAGACTCGTGAACAGATATATACCTTGAGAAACCGTTTTACAGTAAAGCTCTGCTTCTCTTCCTTTGCAATGAGAGCAGAGAGTCCGATCAGAATCACTGGTCCAGAAAAACAGAAATTGTGCTTGGTATGATGTAATAAAGTGGAATGGAATTAAACGTGTTATGTAATGATAGATGTATTGACTTGATGATTACATATGGTAGCTATATAATAAAACGTGTATTTAAACAGTGTAAAGCATCATCCATGGCATTTCACATACTCACAACCAGCGAAAAAAGAAACTGATTTTACTATTGCATTTGCATTGTACCCATTGCATTATACCGAATACCATCCAGTGTTATATCTCAATAAAGTCAATAATTTATGTTTATCTGACACTGAAGATATTCAGGACTTTTCAATTTTGATTGTTACCTACAATTCTACATATCATCCAAAAAGGATTAACACAGATGAGCAGAGAAGCATACCTAATTATTGCCTTGCAGCCAATGCAACTGAGTTGTTTCTTAGCAAATTTCATGATGCCCCCATTTGAAGGAGTTGAGATTGATATAGATCTTGTATGACTTCCATGGAGGAGCTCTTTACTAGCATTCTTCAATATAGGCTCAAATATTCTTAAAAGTGGCTGCAATATGAATGCTATGATGAACTGGCATTGCCAAGAAAATCATATTTTAACCAGAGACACACAAACCAACCTTACTAATTTGGTTCTCAAGATAGTATTGAGGATCTATTGGTATGCTGTTTTCAAGCACGTAGATAGGGTCCTCTGATCTCTCATAAGCCTGATAAGAGTAAAATCAAGCCAAGGATCAAAAGGTGACAACTATTTTAAATAATATCAAGGAAACTAACTGAAACAGAGTCATGTGAAGAACTACCTTGGCACCTTTCGCAGCTTTTATAATAACATAAGGAACTCGATCCCCAACATTTGGTGCAGTGGCAGCATCTCTCTATGAATGACAGACATAAGGATTTATTACACTTAAAATTATGAAATTATTGAAAATTCCAAGACATCAAAACTCTGATTTCTCTGAAAAAATGCTTATAAAAAGATGAGAACCAGAAAGTTGCATAATTATTGATAATCAGCTATCCATAAGAGTGACATAACCCCTATTAAACTTCTCAAACACAAGATCAATATAAGTTTCCATTAACTAAGTTTTATCTCCTGCAATGCCCTACTGATTTATGCACGGAAAGATTATGGTTGATTCCAGGGGTCCATTGGAGATGATTAGCTTTAGCCAGAAATCATTAGTTTTTTAAACACATTCCAGCAAGGGATGGAAGTCGAACAGCAACAATCATGCAAAAAAAATTTCAAAAAGAGCTTTGGCCATAGGAACTTGATGAGAGAAAGTAGTAGAAACAACATGCTGAAACCTATGGTCTTAACCAGTGATAATCACATATATGAAACAAAAGCAATTTGTAGAAAAGAATAAAACCTAGCAAGAAATACATTCATAAATACATAATAGCTAGGTACAGCATTAGTAGTGCAACAATGCAAATTGGGAGCATCGCATTAGTGAAATTTTAACTATGCAAGTAAACAAATCAAAAGGAACCTTGCGCATGCGTTCAGCAAGTTCGACATGAGCTGCCTTTACTTCGTAATCATCTCCTGTTTTTGTCAAGCCCTGATGTAAATAAAAGTACGTCAAGTTGATTACAAAGGACTCCAGAAACTGTGAACGGTTGAAGTTCCTTACCTTTGTGATCACTAGAAGTGACAAATCCACACGATTCATAAGAAGATCAGAAATGGTGTTTTTAACATATTGAACCGCACCAGGGACATCTCTGTCAATAAGAATCTTATGAAGGCACTCAGTAACCAAGTTTTTGACCAACAAACAGTTGTCTCTTCGAACAGTTTCAATACCTGCCAATTATATAAGCCAAGTCAAATTACAAGGCTCACAGCCGACAATAAAAGAAAGAAAAAATAGAAACAAGGTTTGATAAGCACAACTTTAACCTTTAGTGTCCATTTTGTCAAATTTCTCCGGATTAGTCCAGAATAGCCCAGCATATCTCTTCTTGCTAATCAAGAGATATGGATAATAAACCTTCTCAAACTCTAGCTTGATGGGCTTCACAATGCAAATATCCACATTAAAACATAGTTTGGTTAAGTACAGGTATTACACATTAAAGAAAACCTAATGTTGAAGAGTATCACGGAGTATACAAAGTCAGCTTGTGGAATAAAATTCAAAGGTGTAACAACAATAGGCTTACCTTTGTGAAAGTTCCACTGATGTAGTCAGCAGCTTCTCTCCCCAACTTCATGGCTTCTTCCACAGTAGGCACCCCAAACTGCACCATGACAGAATCTGTGTCCCCATAGATAACCTGCATAGTTCAAAGAAAATAAAGCAAAGAAAAATGAGAGAGTACTTTACTATTAGGGTTCTAAGACATCTTGGAACCACCACCGGCCTTCATGTTACCAACCTAATCTTCCTGACCGGAAAGGAGATCAGATTAAGAGATGGATCTTGTAAGGGTCATTATTAAGTGTTTTATGTCTTCCTTTCTTTCTTATAACGAATATTTACTTCAAGTTTACACACGTGAACCAAAACTACCAATTATGCAAGTATTAGCATTCTGATCACTAAATTTTGGCATACAAACAATAAAACATTTCGCCTACCAATTCCAAACCAAAATATCATGCCATTTCTTTGTATAATATGGTGTACCATATTCCAAAAAAGATACAGCTGGCATACCTCAGCATTGTGCTCATAACCTCTTAATATGGTGAACTTGTCCTCCACAAGCCTTTTTGTGTGTTCAATCATTTGCCGACCTTGACATGGAAAAAGCTTCTCAGATGAAATAAAATTGGAAATGAATGAGCTCATTTGCTTATCAGCGTACACAATTTATAGTTAGTATCACAATGAGAATACCATAGCTAGTAACGCTTGAAGATATCTCTAAGCACGGTAACTGGCCAACTGTAGCTCCTGTGAATCCATACACAGAATTAGCACTTACCTGCAAAATCAACAAACCTCAAAGACCTTAAACTATGAGTGAGTTGATAATGGGGGACAAAATTGTAGCTGAACAAGAGACCATATACTACCATTCACAGATTTCTGAAACAAGCTTACCTTCAAGGCCAGTTGTCGACCATCTAGAACAGCCTTATCAAGAGGATCTTTTGCTTCCTAAATAACAGCATAACAAAGTATAAGAAGTCTAGGAGCAACAAAGACATGAAAGGATAGAAAATGGAGCCCATGCAATAACAGCGTTGTTGAATAAAAGCATTCACGTAGAGTTTGACATGAAAAATGAACTACCTTTAAATCAGCTTTTGCTCTTTTACGAGCAGTCAATAGTTCTTCAAGAATTTCTGGAAGAATTCCCTGAAAGTAAATCACAATACACTTTCATCAAATTCAAATTTGAATCTTTTGGGAAACCAATACACTCGATTCCAGAGAACATCAATACAAAACAGAAATGAAAAAGGGAGCACAAGGATTCAATTATAAATGACATGTTAACCTTCTGCAAGTTTGATTTGACAAATGTTTCACCAGATGGTGTTTTGTTGACACATTCAGGAGGGAGGTTGAGCTTACGAACATCTTCGGCAGTGACCTTCAATAGTTACAACAAAATGTAACTCTTAAGAAGAATTTTCTCGTTTAAAAAAGAAATTTATTTAGTTTATACTAAAAATAAAATAAAAATCATAATCACCAGAGTGCAATAGCATAGATTGTATGCCATCATGATAGACGGATACAGAGATGCAAAATCAAGTGTTGCTATCGGATTTTCATAGAATCCTGCTCTGGCCTCCAAAACCTGAATTTTGCAGAATCTAAAGTATCACCAAGGATATTCCAATTCTTAGAAAGTAAAGATCTTTTGAGAAACAACTTCATCACAAAATAAAGCTTTGAAATTGCATAATTTGCCATCCTCCTGTATGTTATTAAGCATTCTGAGCATTAACCGAGATTCAATTGCTTCAGGTATCGAATTTTACTCACAGTGGCACCCTCATATGTTCCCTGTTCAGATCCCGACTGTTTTACATTTGGAATGACAAGGCCCTTTTGTTTAGCTTTCCTTAAGAGTTGAGAAAGAACCTGAACAAAATAAAATCATGAATTTAATCTACCATTATCACCTTATACACCAAGCTAACAACCAATTAAAATTTGCAAACCTTGATGCTTTGACCCCTGGAAAGAAGAAAGGATATAGGAACACCTGTGACACGAGCCATTTCTACATAGTTGTAAATATACATCAGTTTGTCCAAGAGTCGTTGTGGGAGATAAGCATCCTGGATTCCACAAATTTTGACATTAAACATGATGCTACACAAGCTTGACTATCCTTGTATCAGTGGTCCACTTCTATTAATGTGCAACTTACAACTAAAGAAAATAAACATGTGCTGTTGCATAAATGTTGGCAAAAAATTATAGATGCAGGTTGAGACAATGTTTTATCCTCTAGCCAAGTATGAACCACACAGACATCTAGAAAGTGAAAATAAATGTCTGAAATCAGGCAATGCAGGCTCGCAACAATTCCCTAGCAATACTTCTAATAAATTAAGAACTGCCTGACAGTAAATTTTATTTCAGTGCCACTGTATTACCTTTCAAATAACAGGGGGATATGAACAGGACCACATCTATATATCAAAGCTGAAATCACCATATTACTCTCTCAAACTTAATTTCTAACTTGAGGATAACTTAAAATGATGTTCATTTGACAAGCACAAAGTGGGAAGCAGACATACAGTTCCAAAACCAAAATTAAACTAAGTGACATACCTTCAAACAATATACAGCAAGCCGTCTCCTAGTTTCTGCATTCCCATTCTGGAGATCTGCAATTATTGAATGATGCACATCTTCTTTCTGCAAAAAGATGGAATATATGAGCTTACCAACACAAATTGCTAATCATTCTTTGTAGGCAACAGATAAGACAAAACATATAGTTAAAAAGGGTTTTAAACAGATAAACAGTACAAGAAATGCTGGATGAAAGCAATCCCAGTAAAGTACATGGATTCAAAGAAGGGAGAAGGGAGTGAAGGGAGTGGAGTGGGTAAGGAAGTAAAACAGTTAGCATTCATTGGAAAAACCTACAATTGATGAGTTCCATCCCATGCAACCTATACCCACCTACCATTACCACAATACCAAAACAAGCACCTCGAAATCGATAGAGGTGTAGGTCCTTGTTGGTTACATGAGAAAATTCTTTCGTTTAAACAGTCAGGCAGTACTCACAGGCACAACTTTCTTCTAAATTTTAATTCTAGAACATGGGTTCAAAAATTCAGTTGAAGATTAAAATACTTGCACATGAAGCCACTTGAAATATAAAAGAGAGAAATCCAAAAATTACCTGCTCAGAGAGGAAGTGTGATGAAACAGAATTCAAGGAATAAGAACTCAATTTATAATCTCGTTGCATTGCCTGCAAAAAATATAGTATTTTGTGAACAAAAGAGGATAAGTTACAACAGAAAATAAAGAATGTAACCCATTGAAGTAACCACTCTATAAGACAAAACCTGAAGTAAATCAAATTGAACTCTGCCTTCTACTGTAACTTCTTTGCTTTCCCTTGTTCCATATTGCCTGTACAACACATAACAATCATCATCATATGTCATTTACGTTGAATGTACACAAGAGGTTAGCTAAATCCATTAAACGTGCTGACAAACTGCTTCAAAGAAACAGATATGTAACAGTTAATTGACACCCAGCACTCTATCATGACCACATCATTTAAGGAGAGGGGAAATAGTCATTAATTATTTTTTAACAACGGACTATGGTATTGGTCGGATAACTATTTTGATATTGGCTCACATCTACAATGTTTATGTTTGCTTTAGTACATCATAGAGCTCATTTCACCATACATTAACACAGGAAGAAAACTGACAAAGATGAAAGGAAAGCAATCAAATAGCAGTTTAGAAGGGAAAGAATGGAATTTTATAAAGTAAGGTGTTACTGTACCTTGATGAAAAAGTTGTATCTTTTACTCGTACCCTACTGTTCCTGATGCGGCCTAGCACAGGAAATTCTGATATTCCCAATGCTTCAGCTCTCTGTAAGCCGGAAAAAAAAGGATAATCGCGCTATTCAGACACAGATATTCTTCTAACTTTAAAATAACAATTCAGAATACAAGCTAACAAACCCATCTTATTGTCAACAAACACTAACTACCTCAATGAGATATGGCAGGTCAAACTTGCAGATATTGTATCCAATTATAATATCTGGGTCTGCTTCACGGATAAAATCCTGTAAGCAAATCAATCTATCATAAACAAAACCATGTTAATAGGAGTCTAAATGCACTTAATGCAGTAGAATTATCAGGGAACCATTATGTCAAAGTACGACATGGTATTAGCGATAATAGACATCGCGAGACAATCAACATACAAAATTTAACATGCTAACATTGATGGGAAAATGATCCTTCACTATCTGGCATAGATTTAGCTGTTATGGCAAGTTCTGAAAAACTTTTTTTCCATTTTTCACATTATGGGCACACTAATCCTGTTAATTTTATGCAATAAAACATAATCTGATCGACCTACAGATTTGCATAGTCTAATGCTCCACTTCCATAATCAATCTGAACCCTAATTTAAAGGAATGATGACATAAGATGGAGCCACTTTTGACACCCATTCGCAGGTGATAGCTCCAACTTCAAATCGTGTTCAAACTCATGAAATCAACAAGCATCAAATTGAAAATGATTTTTGCTTCTGGTGAAGTTAAAGAGAACCAAAAGCCTAAATTATACCCTCCAAGCTAGTAGAACCTCTCTTTCTGTGTCAAATGACATCACATCCACACCAACTATTGGAGCGCATGACTTTAAGGTCATGACATTACGAACAAATGGCTGTTTCTCTCCCTGCATGGTCACTAGGTTGGCCACCTAAAATGACAACAACAATCATATTTCAGAAATAGGGAAAATGATAAACACCACTATAATGCCGCATTAGAAAGAGGGATGAACATATAACCAAGAACGAACCTGAATTACAGGATCATGGGTAGGTTCAGGGAAATGGCCTTTACGACCGGCACATTCAATATCAAAACTTAATATGCGAAATGGAGCCATTTTTGAAAATTCCCCTTCAGGGGCATGACTGATCAACTCAGAATACCTATCAAGAATTGTTAAGGAAAGAAATTTGACCTTGTAGGGCAATGAATAAGAACAAGGGATAGACATAATCATCTCCCAAATGTAAGGATACAAGCAATCAAACTCCAATTGGCAATATGATAAGGTCCTTGACGTCTTGTTATACTTTCCAGCAGGTATTTCAATCCAATTTCCCCCCACAATATTGCAGTCAATCATGAAACGAAGAGCAAAAAGAACATTGCTTTCATATGTCATGAAGCTTTTTGTACCAAGGCCATCAATATGTATGCCCTTGTCAAGAATACCTGCAAAGGACTGAAGATTGTTAACCGAACCCACAAATATAAGAACATGTAAATTAGGAGGAGAAAAAGTAGGGAAAGGGAAAGGGAAAGATAAGAAGCATACCGCGACAGCTGGCTACCATTGTTGGTAATGCAACTACAATCTTGAGAAAGGGATAAGAAGGCTGTTGCTGGTAATACATAATGCTCCTCTTTTGCACTAGTTCGATTCGTAGAACAAATTTGGGTGCCTTACTGTTCCTGTTAACTTCACGCATCCTCCCCTGAAGCATAGAAAATAACTAATATAGAAAATCCAACATGATGGAGACACATAAACCAAACAAGTGGCAGAGTATGGATACCTCAAGAATCTGGTGAAAGCGGGAAATATCATCAGGACCCATACCAGGAGGGCAGCTGATGTAGAAATAGGGCTCAAATCCATGAACATGGCAGCAAACACTATTCCCTGGATAATTGATGATATCAACATTAGTAGCATGTTAATTTTCAAAAAAAACATTAGTAGCATGTTCAATTAAAGTTCTTTTTATTTGCATTCTGTAAAATTTAAAATTACAAACTTCCATAACAAAGATGAATTTCAAGCAAGTTGTCGCTAATGTCCAGAGCACTTCACGAAAGCTCCCAAGCACAAGGTGAGATAATGGCACAGATAAAGGCTCTGTGCGCAATCTTGGAATAAAGAAATGCAGCAAACTCAAACTTCATAGAAGGCTTTCAAGTTTCAAGTTGAGGTTGCTGACCTTCCAAATTCAAGAAACCATTACTACAAACTTCAAGGGAACTTATTATATAAATCATAAATCATCTGCTAAAATTGTAGAGAAGATGTTATGGAAGTGGCATTAATCTAGTCAAATAAATCAGGAAAAAACACATAAAGATCCCCGATGCGAAATGGATAAGTAAGGTCTAAAGATACAAAATTTAAGTAGTATATACTTTGGTCATCACTTCTGCCCATTGGATTATAAATATTGGCAGAAGGTGGAAAAGAATAGGGGCAATTGCCCAGAGATTCAACCATCGTACTTATAACGTCATGAATGGCTCCCTAACTAAGTACACATTGCAGTAATGACTGTGCAATGCAATCAGCATAAACAATGCATGTGTACATGTCGCTTAATTTTTTCAAACTTATTTATGAGAATTCATCCTACATAAAAGAAAAAAGACGAGTTTTTCAAGCAAGTGATACAACATCCCAAAGAATATCTACAAGTATTGAAACTAGCACTAAGAACATCAGCACCAATTGGTTAAAATCACACACTAACCTTCCTTCGTGACCCCAAAAATTCTAATAATAGCAGCAGGTCCCGACCTATCGCGCAACAGCTCTTTATGACTCTCTCCAATCACATAATCAATCTCCAGCTGCTGAAATACTAACAAAAACATAACAATGAAAGAGAAAACGTAAAAAACACTTCTTTACACAAAACCCTAGCAATGAAGGACAAAAAATCACATAATTAGTCCCAAAACAAAAAATTACTCACTAATGCTCAGAGATTGAGAGACATAACCACTGGAGAGAGCCGGACGAGTCCACTTATCGATTCGAGAAGCGACATCGCGGAGCATGAGATTTTCCTCGTCCTGGGCAATGAGAGTTTCTTCGAGGAAGACATCCTCGTCCACGAATTCTTCGTCTCCGTTGGGTGAAATAGCTTGATGCTTGGTCGGAGGCGGCGGTTGCGGTGTTTGCGGAGGCCGTTTTCTGTTGTTGCTGTTACGGTTCATCGGCGCGGCTGAGCTGGAGAAATTTGGGAGGGAAAAGTAAAGAGAAAGAAAGTTGGCGAGTGGCAGATTCCCGCCAGTTTTGAGTTGGGGATTTTATCATCGACGACTTAGTCACGTGAGTATCACGTGGGGATGCAAGAAAGTGCTAGATTCAATTTTTATAATTTTTTATTTTTATTGAAAATTTATGATAAAATACACTTCATATAAATATTACGTATGGATTAATCAACTATTTATTTTTTAATTTAGCATTTAAATCCAATTCAATTTAATTGGAATCGATTTGAACTAATAATTAACTATAATAATAATAAATTATTAAAAATCAAATTTAATTAATTCTAGTCATATTTAAAAATTAATTTAAATCATATTTGTAGCATTTAATTAGTAAATGTATAATATTTATGCTACTTATGTGTCATTATTATAGCCTACTAATTCATAAATTAAAAAACAAACTCGAATATAATAAAAATTAAAAAGATAACAACTAGTAAATAAAAAATTAAATTTAACTTAAAAAGTCATTATTAAAATTTATTCAATAGATGTAGTCGTAATAAAATATTGTAATTATAACATATAGCAAATTATATTGAAAATCTCTCAAATTCAAAAATCGAATTACTTCGGATGGTTTAATCGTAAAAACTTTGAATCTATCAACTTTTCGGTTCAATTTATTTTAATAATAATTGTTGTTAAAAATCGATTTTGTCTCCCTTTTTAATTAACTTTAAAGATCATCTTTAATCTTATTTCAAATTTTCAATTTTATTCGATTTTTAACAAGTTTTAAAACGATCTAATACTGATTAAACTTTTCAAATCTTAAATCATTTTTCTTATCAGTTTAACTTCTGGTTTGATTTTTAAAATATTGAAAAATCTTATATTTATTCATTTTGATAATAAGAAGTAACGTTATGATTGAATAAATAAATAAATAATACTCTCGATAAGATTGTTATAACAAATATTAAATTTAAAGTACATTGTTATATAATTTACATATATATTTACAACAAAATTATGATTTTTTATCTCGAATATGAAGAATATGAGTAAAGTTGAAATTTTTTATTTATTTTTTCAATTTTCTGATGTTAATTTCATCTAAAAAAACAGACATTCACTCTTCGTGATTTCTCATTTGGATCAAAAGGGCTTTCTTTATTAATCTTTTTTCATTAATTAACAAGAATTAATCAAAACGAGTTGTAGGAAATTAAGTAAGCTTCATAGATTGGATTCACGTAGAATTTACAAGATCATGCATGCCTTAGTAAGAGCTTCGAACAAAAACCATCTTAGTCTAAAACCCAAACAAAAACAAAAAAAGACCACCTTCAAGCTATCTTTCACTTGAGGGTGTAACTAAGATTTACTAATGACGATGGACGAACTCTTCCTTTTACTTAGGATTCCAAACTATTTTCAGTTAAGGTCAGGAAATTTGACCCGATCTAGCCCAAAGTAAAGAAACCATTCTTGAGCTAACTGCACTTAGGGCCAAATTTTGAGCTTGAAAGCTTAACCCGATCCCAATCAAAGGGGATCTTCTAGCCCCTTCCCCTGGCTCTATTCTGGCCCCCCTCATCTGAGTCATCCATTCAAGTTCCATCTGAGCCATTGGTGGAACTTGAATGGATGGCTCAAATGAGGGGGGCCAGAATAGAGCAAGAGAAGGGGCTCACTTGAATGGATGGCTCAGATGAGGGAGGGCCAGAATAGGACCAGGGGAAGGGCCAAAGGATCTGGGCCAAAACATCGTTGTTTTAACAACACTAATGGACAGTTAGAATGTCGCAATCCAATCAACTCAAAAGTCTACGTTGGGCATGCATTTGGGAGATTTTATCTCTAATCAATGGATACATTCAGTTGAATTGATTAGAGTTTCAATTCAAAGCACTCAAAAGTCACAAGCTTCTTACAAGGTTGGGTGTGTTTTTCTTAACATAACAGGAATCAAGTTGGGAAAGTTTGCGTATTGTTTCGACTCACATACATCAGATTCAAGAACATTGGTTTAGCTTCGGATAGATTCAACACAGAAAATCACAAAAACCAATCAAGTTAAATCTACACATGATTGGGATATCTTTTTACACACACACATATAAATATGATTATATCCAAATTTGTAATACTGTCTCACTTGTAAAATCTCATATGTGTTAGGAGGCTGAGGTTAAATGGGTTCGTTTATAACCCTTCTGCCTTTTTTTGAAATTTTACGTAGAATGATATTTCTGTCTAAGAGGTCATAAGTTTGAAGGAATCACAAACGGTTCCATTTAAAATGACCTCCTAGACAAAATTATTATTCCACGTAAAATCTCAAAAAAGGGTGAATCAGTTCACTTCACTGATTATTTGATTTAAAGAAAAAATTACCCAATTTTCCAATAATATGTGTATACGAACAGTGCCGGCCCTGGGCAAGGGCCAGCAGGGCACCTGCCCAGGGCCCACTATGAGAGGGGGGCCTTTCAACAGCCCCCTCTCTAGACTTAATTAAAGGTTTGGAGTTATTTTATTATTGGTAGAGGTTTAAGGAAAACATGTTTTAACTTTTAAGCATCCAATGAGAGGCACCCTTCAAGAGCCCCCCTCTCTCTAACGTTAAAGTCTTAAAGTCATTAAATGACTTTAAAGTTACTAAGTCATTTAATGACTTTAAAGTTATAACATTTTTTTATTTTTGAAATAAAGATAATTTTGTAGTTCTTATGTTGATAAATAGTCTTGAAATATTTAAGTGTACTTTTACCTTATAATTTCTTTATTTTCATTAATATATGTATTTAAAGTACTCCAACTCAAAAATTAGCAGTAAAAAATTTTACGATTCTGTCATTAATGTCACAAGAAAGATTGAATGGTTTAGTTATATTATGTATTGAGAAGGATATGTTGGACAATATTGATCTTGATAATATTATTAATAATTTTGCATCTAAAAATGCACGGAGAAATTGTTTTTCATAAATCATGATCCTCTGTGTATTTGTTAGTGTTATGATCATTTAATATTTAGTTGATTATGTAAACTTATAAATTGAGTCATTTATGTTTCATACAAATTTGTAAACTTAAGTATATGTCAATTTATTAGGGGCCCTTTTTTTTAATTTCGCCCAGGCCTATAAAACTATAGGAACGGCCCTGTATACGAATGATCAAGTAGAAAGACAAAATGGGAAAAATGATAAAGAAAACTATACATTAGAGCTATACAGATAGGTACAGTGCTTCAGTAAACTACTTCACCTTCTATAAATAAAGATTGTGCTTCCCATTCGAATCGGATGAGGTCGCTGTCGGCGCTGTTGCATGAGTGGGCCGTGGCGGTGGTGCAGCAAGGGCATATGTAAGGCTGGAAGACGAACTTCCAATCAGTCCGGGTCCGACAACTCCTGCAGCTGAAGATTAGGCACTTGAAGGAAGGAAGAGATCATGCTTTTGGTCTTTGTAAGCTTTCCAAACCTGCAAAATCTAGGTGCAAAAGTACCCCTTCTATTATAAAAAAAATTCTTAAAGAAAACCAAAATTTGTACCAGCTGTAACACATTCGAAACAACAGAAAGATTGAACCCAAATTCTATTTCCAACTCATTCCAGAAAAGAAAAAAAATAAAGAGAAAACATGTTTACAGCAATGATAAAAGAGAAACATGATTGAGTTATGAACTATTTCCAAAACAGCATTTCAAAAGCCAATGGTCATTCTTAAGAATACAACAGATATAAGGTGTCATCTCACTGAAAGAATGCTTCACTCACCACTAGTTTGTCAAGCAAGTGATACAACATCCCAAAGAATATCTACAAGTATTGAAATAACACTGAGAACAACAGCACAAATTGGTTAAAATCACATACTAACCTTCCTTCGTGACCCCAAAAATTCTAATAATAGCAGCAGGTCCCGACTTATCAGGCAATAGTTCTCTATGACTCTCTCCAATCACATAATCAATCTCCAGCTGCTGAAATACTAACAAAAACATAACAACGAAAAAGAAAACGTAAAAACCATTTCTTTATACAAAACCCTAGCATTGAAGGACAAAAAATCATACAATTAGTCCCAAAACACGAAAATTACTTGTAAGGATTTTTAATCAAACATGTGGGCTCATATGTGTATAATTATATATAAAGGCTATCATATAAAGTTGAGCCCAATTAATTAAAGTGGTCTAATATGTTTATGATATTTTGGGCTTTAT
>JAOQMQ010000196.1:415761-433263 GCA_027563845.1 Erythroxylum subrotundum | reverse complement strand
CGGAGCTTTGTCCATCCTGATCCATTTCTCTCCGATCTAACTTTGTTTCACCGCCGCCAAAGAACAAGACACTTGGGTTGGGAGTGTGTGTGTGAAGAGTTAAGTGTTGGTGGTGTGTTAATAATATATAGAAATATCTAGAGATGATATGTAAAGTGTTGGTGGTGTGTTAATAATATATAGAAATATCTAGAGATGATATGTAAAGAAATAATTGGCTAGCTTATCAAAGTCGTGAGTGGGGGCCGTCTCTTCAGGTCGATGACGTAGTTTCCATGACATAAGCTATAACCTATATGGCGTGTAACGATCTCTTCCTTTCATTCTGGATTCCAAACTGTTTTCAGTTAGGGTAAGCTAATTGGATCGTATCCAGACCAAAGCCAACAAATCATACTTACAACTTACTGAACTACCAGCAAAACTTGATCTTTAAAACTTAACCTTGTTTTAATTTATAGGTTAAAAATAGATTAAAAGCGTTACTTTGATCCAACCAAACTTAGGATGACATATTTAATAATAATCAGAGCTAGACCATTTAATTGCTATTTTGCATAAATGATGAAGCATTATCAACAACAGTTCTAATGGACAGTAAAGTGTCGCAAAACTCGCAATCCAATCCACTCGGAGGTCTAAGTTGGTAATGAATTTGGGAGATTCCGTCTAATCAATGGATATATTGAGTTGAATTGAATTGAGTTTCAACTCAAAGCAATCACAGGATTCATGGAAGGTTGGCTGTGCTTTTCTTACAATAACAGGAATCAAGTTGGCCAAGTTTGTGCGGTGTTTCCAATTGTTTCGACTCGCATACATCAGATACAAGAACATTGGTTTAGCTTCAAATAAACTCAACACATAAAAAGAAATCACAAAAGCCAAATCAAGTTATATTCAAGTATGATTGGAATATCTTTTTACAGAAACATATATATATGTTTATATCAAAAATTGCAATCCTGCCTCACTTGTCAAACCTCATATGTGTATACGAATTAGCGAGTAGATAGACAAAATGGGAAAAAAGATTAAAGAAGGCTGTACATTAGAGCTATACAGATAGGTATAACGCTTCAGTAAACTACTTCACCAGTTATGAATAAAGATTGTGCTTCCCATTACGAGGTCGGTGTCGGCGCTCTTGCATGAGTAGGTTGTGGCGGTGGTGCTGCAAGGGCATATGTAAGGCTGGAAGCCGAACTTTCGATCAGACCGGCAACTCCTGCAGCTGAAGATTGGGCACTTGAAGGAAGGAAGAGATCATGCTTTTGGTCTTTGTAAGCTTTCCAAACCTGCAAAAAGATTTCGTCTCATTAGTTGGTAACAAGAGTTATCTATACTGAACTTTGTACCCAGAAAACCTACGACTGCTGCATCAGAAAGCTGCCATGAATCAAAATATGGCATGAACTTCCAGACGAATGATTAAATAATGAGAAACTCGAAAAAGGGAAAGTATGTATCAGCACTTACATCAGAGGCATTCAACATTTCACGCACTTTGTTGCAGTATGCTCCTTCCGTTGCAAAAGCATGCAAAACCTGTACCCACCATAATACATAGAGAACGCATGAAATTAATTTAAATTCTTTTCATAATTATAACATCAACCCAATTGGAAATGAAAAATGCATGACACCTGTCAAAATCTAGGTGCTAAAGTTCACCTCCTAATATTAAAAAAAAAAATCTTATAGAAACCAATATTTGTACCAGCTATAACACATTCGAAACACCAGACAGATGAAACCCAAATTCTATTTCCAACTCACTTCAGAAAAATAACAAAATAAATAAAAAAGAAAAGTAAAAACAAGCGTACAGGAATGATAAAAGAGAAACATGATTTGAGTTATGAACTATTTCCAAAACAGCATTTCAAAAGCCAGTGATCTTTCTTAAGAATACAACAGATATAAAGTGTAATCTCACTGAAACAATGCTTCACTCACCATTAGTTTGTCATACAGTGGGCTTTTACTTTTTACTTTGGCTAGTATGCAAACTAAATTTGACCTAAATGAATACTAAGTATGTGCGTGGAATTTGATTAAAATAGTACGAATGATGGGATTATATATACATGATTGGAAGGGCTGAAAAAATTCAACATAATACTTCGGAATAGCATCTCCGTAGGCAACCAATTTCAAACAACAATCATAGCTTTGAAGCCTGACCTCAATAGCAAGCACCCTGCCGATAGATGCTTCAGATTCACTCCACTTCATCTGAGTGCAAAGTCCATTCCTACCCCCAGCCCTCCAGTCAAGAAGACCAAGAAGTATTTCCACTAGACCAACCCTACATAAACCAAGACAATTTTATTTAAATATTGCAAAGAAGTCAATTAATTGCACAGTAGAAATGTACTAAAAGGTAGAAATTCTAAGCAATAGTTATTGCAAATGAACTAAAACAACTTTTTTTTTCTGCCCCAGCATAGAATGTACTAAATTTTCACCCAATAAAATGGTTTCAGAATATCATCAAGTCAATAGGTAAACCTATAATAAAGCGAACAAGCCAAATTCCATAACTTTTTTTATTTTTTTTTCTATTATCTCTTTTTTCTACTTTTGAAAAGGAAAATGCTCTATTTCTTATTCTCTAACTCCTTTTGTCACGAAATTCAAGAATACATTCCACAACTTATCAATTCACTCTAAAATGACAAAGGGTAAAGATATTCCTCAGATATGCATTCCTCATTGAAAACCAGTGTCTATATAACTTCCATCACCAATGTGCATAAATATCCTAAGGGAAACCATAAGTTCTGTTTGACTAGCAAAATAAGCATTTATTCCCACTATCAACACCACACCCTTCTGCTTCCAAAAAACCCAACCAAAGGAAACAAATAGAGAAAAGGATCGCAGTTAACAGCTTACTTAAGTCCTTGAGCAACCAATGCATCCCGAGCACGATTTCCTGCTACTACAACACGCTTTAGTGTCTCGAGAGCTAGCATGCTTCCACCTTGCCATCCTATGGCTTTCATTAGTAGGGGCACAACCTAAGACCGAACATTGAGAGAAAGTAAGCAAGGGTTAGGCATAGAGAAGAATCAGAACAGTCACAATAATTCTTTACTCACAACATAATTTACCTTCCAGTCTCATTAATTAAAATCAAAGGAATAGTACAAGCTAACATGAACGAGAATAACTAAAGGAAGATAATTATGATAGAAGAAAGGCATGATAAAGTATTCTGCAGATCACTGCACCTGAGGTGTTCCCACACTAGTTGCTGCCATAGCTTCAGCACATATGGTACTTGCTGCAAGTTGATGTAGAACACGCAAACAACTAAGACGCACACGTTCTTGAGGAGTTTGAGGAGGAGGTGATGATCCGTCGTCATATTCAAATACCCTGTCAGAATCATTCTCTTTCTTCACCTCCTCTGACGCCACTGTTTCTAGTCTTGGTTCAAATGCAACCGCGGACACAAGTTTTGGTACATATCCAAGATACCCAACATGATCTGCAAGTGCAGGGTGCACGCGAAGTAATGAAACCAATGCAGCAGAAAGAAGTAAAGGAAGTTCAGGGTCAACAGCTTGTCTATCATAATTCGTAGCGGCAATGGACGTTAGATATTGATCCAGTAGCCCTTCCAAGAATTTTCTTGGATTTCTGAGGGGAAATTTAGGATCCTTTAGGAAAAGCCTGACGTAGATTCCACCAACCTGCATAAAAATGTACCGATACATTTACTGTAGCATTCCCTAAAGCTATCAATATAATTTATTTTAATGTCTTTTATCGATGTCATCTCTGAGATGGTATCTACCTGTGGCTCATCTCTCATTTCCTGTTGTCCAGTAGCCTGTTCAGGGACATCCCAGTCAACAACATGACCTTTCTTCTGTTCACGAAACAACTCTGATGTCATGGTTGCAATCTGTGCAGACAAAGATGCTGCCATCGCTGGTGTCCACACAAGTTCCGGTGTTTCTGTTGTTTGTTCAAGTGCAGATACGACCGCTTCACCAGGACCATCCCTGATCACAGATACCAGGCCATCTGGAAGAAACCTTGCTAGTGTTATAGCAACTCTAGGTCCATGCATTGGCTGCCCAAGAAGTTTTCCCAATAAAGAGGCGGCTGCCGCTCTTTGCTGTAAGGGAACATCCTCTGCATACAGCGTTTGCTTCATCAATGAAATTTGATCCCAAAAACAAGTAAAAAGGAAGAAGGAAAGGAAGATCATTACTTTGCAAAGGTAACAGAAGCTCAAGAATATAAACCACACCGCCATGTTTAGCAGTTGCCCAAGCAAGTTCTTGGGTGCTTGCCAAAGCATAAAGAACATGCAGGACACCCTCACGACAACTTGGAGATGTATGAAGCATTTGCAGTAAAAGGAGAAGACTAGATCCATCTGCAACCATAGCCTCCAGGCAAGGAGCATAAGTAGTCAAGAGAGATAAAACATCCAGGCAAAGCTGAGGAATGTTGCTTTCTGAAGCAACAGTCATGGTGAAACATCCAAAAAGAGGTAATAACTTCTCCTTAGAAGAAAATGTAGATGCCAAACTTGGATTACTTGTCAGTAAATTCTGTCCATGGAAATCGAAAATTGTCAGAATTATTCGCTAAATTTAAAAACCACTTATAGAATTTGACCACAAACCTTAAGTGAAGTCAACCCAAACCGAAGATTCTTAATCAACTCTAGTTCTTCCCTGTCTGTTGATTTTCCATCAGGGACTGTTAACAAATCATCAGACACGTGTTGTCCATTAACTGATAAATCAGTAGCATTGGTTTGAATCTCGGGTGTCCTGTCAAATGGGTCCTCGGCAGTATGCTCTTTTATGACATCAGAATTTATATCTTGAGTGTGCACTAGAAGGGATATGAAATCAATTAGCGCAACACAGAATGCTTCAGGCTCACTTATCTCAGAGTCTGGCTGATCATTGTAGACTCTCAAGTAAACATTGCCAACAAACAGTTCCTTGGATAGTGCTTCATAAGAAAAAGCAAGTGAATCTTTGACGTCATATGAACCATCAGGCCCTACACTAGCCCGCTGCTGATCAACAAACTTCAATAGCTCTGCTCGAGTTGAAGAGTTCCAGATAATCTACAATCCCAAGCATTTTTTCAGAAAGATATTCTTCAAGAAAGTTTATTATGAAACTCAAAAGGCTTATGAAATAAATTGGTTTCAATCAATTTCAAAGAAAATTCCCCATGGTGAAACTCATTGAGAAACAGGAAAACCTTTTCACATTTTCTCTACATCAGGAGTACTACGAAGTATGGATTCAGAAGTTAACTACAGTTCACCATAAGTGGATTTGTATTCGGGAACACTTAAATTCCAGAGTATTCATATCTGTATATTAAGATGAGGACATATACTCAGTTTGAACTCACAAACTTAGCAGACATACATAACCTTGATGTCCAACACTTAGTGGCATCCTAATGCTATTCTAATTTATCAGGAGGCAATCAAAAATACTGAGCAACCAACAATAAGTTGAATCCTAATATCTTTTATCATCTACTGATTTAAATAGCAAAAACAAAATGTTCAAACTTGGAGAGAAGGCCATCTGAGGAGCTACTGAAGACTGGTAGACCCTTAACTCCGAAAATAGAAAATGCGACCTAAGTAGAGAGTTAACCAAATCATCTCAACAACTACAACAAAGAATAAAAAGAAGATTATCAAAGCTCCATTTTGCCCAAAAAGAATATTGCCATGAACTGTTATATACAAATGTTGAATTGTCGATAAACTTAGTACAGATGATCTTAAAAGCAATTTTCCAAAAATTAAAACCTGTGCCGTAAACAAGCATGATCAGAAATTAAAAACCAAACCCCGTGCACAAGCACATTTATAGTTCTCAACAGGATTTTGTCTCAAACATTACATCAATTCTTCCATAATAGAAGTTTGTGCCAGGACAGCTTATATAGTAGTACTAAAATGTTTAATAGAGACATTTTGCTGAGATCAATATAATTTACCTCTGGAGACTCCAAGTTAGTGTTTAACTTGGAAAGCAAGTCCTTTGGTACTTGATCTTTCAACATACTTGAAAGTTTTGGAGTTAGCAAAGCTCTAAGGGCATCAGCTGCAGCTGCATTATAAGGTGTCTGACTTCCATTCGTGCACAAACCACTAAGTCTTGATAAGGCCTGAGATGCTCGTATAGCATGCATATTCTTAGCAATTTGGACACTAGAGCCAACATTAGGTGACTCATTCTTATCAGATTCCTCTGCAGTTGAGTCATACTGGAGCAACAATGGCATTAGGTACCTAGAAGGATTCAAAGTTAGATGCGCTAATAAAAGAAACATAGAACCTGAAATACACAGCAATGCCATCAAGTATCTATTTCAAGGTCTTAAAAAATGCTGAGAGTCACATTGAGACTTTATTCTCTTTGATCCAACAGAAGAAATACATTAAAATTAGAATCAAATAAGTTGCACAGGTGAAATTCCAATGACCATATCTAACTCATGAAATAGGCCTCCAAACAAGCAAATTCAAACAGCACAAAGAGAGAGAGAGAGAGAGAGAGAGTTAAAGTTCAAGTTCAACATAACTTATTATGAAAGCAACAACATTTCTCAAGGCTAAAGCTAATATTAAGACCAAATCACTGGATTGGAAATCGATGGCTAGCTAATAGCTTATCTCACATAAATAAACTTTGCTAAATCAGCCTTCTGTATGTTAATATCATTTAATAAGTCTGATTTTTCTTCCAACCCACACAAACCAAATAATGAAATTATTGATTGCAAACAGGCAAAAAAGGGAGGAGCATCAGCCATTCCACATATCAGATTGATCAGCCATTCCACATATCAGATTGATCGATGGGTAAGTCATTCCTTAACCAAGTATGGCTGCCTTAATAATGAGTAACTGTCAAAGAAAAATGCTTTATACTTGATAATCTCCATGCAGCAAACAGGGTTTGAAGAAAACCATATACCCTATTATGTAAAAGTAAGTTAGTGGTCAACTGAGAATGCATATAAGAATCATGTTCAGAAGCATTCACAAGTCTAATGCAGTGCTCAATAGGAAGAGCCATATCGTAATTGGTACGAGGTTTTTGTCGCTCGAGTTATGATGGGAGGACCAAATGCAACTCAAATGCACCTAAGGATGAAAAAAGGGCTAAAATTCCGAACAGGGACAAATTCTTTTCAAATTTAACATCTCCTATGGAATTAGGCAGCAAATATGTGACTATTTCACATGCATGGTGAAGTAATAACTAACCACAGCACACCCGCCTTCAACAAAGTATCCTGCAATTGTGAGGACACAGAAACATGAGCAATGGTCTGGAGCGCAGCATCAACAGCATCAGATACAAGCTCAAGCTCTGTGCAGTGCACAACATCTTCAACTAGTCCAGGGAAATCAAGCATCTCAGCTCTGGCACTCCCAAACCGACTCAAAACCGAGAAAGTTCTCATCACATTGGTGACAATAATAGCAGATGGTTCACTTGCAAAAGTAGATGGCTGAACTACACACATGCATCGGGAAAGAAGAGTTGCAAGAAGTTGTACCCCACCATCCCTTACAAGCTCTTCACCATTCAAGGATGAAGAAGCACACCTAAATCAATTAGATGAATTTTTGTCAAATCTCAGTTGAGTTCATAACTTATTAAATAGAAGAGAAACAAAATGCCAGAGCAACACTTACGTCAGCCAAATAAGCTCTGATGCTGCGACAAGCAAAGGTGCTCTCTCTGGGGAAAGAAAATTGTTATCATCCTTGTCAATAGTAACTGCATTAAGCAACATGGGATAGCCAGCATATTTAAAAGGCTCCAGCACATCTCCGTATCGTCTGTACAAAATACATTGTCCTTTCAACAAAAGCAACAACCTCCAAGGCTGAGGACCTTGCAATCCTTGAATGGTGGCCTATATACAACATCAAAATTTTTGTCTTTGGTAAAACCATGGAGTAATAAACTTATATACCAATCATTTACAAGGTATCTAAATTCATTTCAGACTTGTCCCTTCGATTAATTTTTCTCCAAAGTTAAAGGAACGGATAAAGCACTGCAACAATTAAATCAAGGGTTTTTTTTGACAAACGACTAAGAACAAATTCATAGATTTAAAAATCCTATCATTTGATTCAGAAATGGAAATGAAAGAATCTTTTGAAGAATTACACAGATGGAAGGAATTTATTCGACGATTTTGATTATAAGCACTATGGATAATGATATCATTTCTTTATCATTGAGATTGTTCAGTCACATAAGGCACAAAATCTTTGCCAATTTAATCATAAATCACCAGGCATTTCTAATGAATTTAGTTTGGCATACCTGAAGGCGTTCATAAGCTTTCTGAACAGCAAGAAACTTCTCCCTTCCCTCAGGATTTTTGTCAGGATGGTATTTCATTGCAAGTTTTCTATATTGACGCTTAAGCTTTTCTTCATCAATTTCCTCAATATGCTTTGAAATGCTATTTGTCTCATCATCACTTTCTAAAGAACGATTTCCTTTTGATTTATCATTCACTATATCTTCTGGAGATATTTCTAAAATTCTGCAAGCTTCTTCTTCAGAAAGATCCATAGGTCTTCGAGTCAATTCTTCACGCCACATTACCAGTAAAGACTGCAGAAATTCAACATGCTCCACAATTGGCCAATTCGGAAAGCGAATTTCATCACAGAGGTTTCGAAGGTAATATCGGTGACACCACATTTCATCTTTTAACTCTGGGTACGTGACAGGTGGCATTGGAGCATAGTCATATAAAGAATGACAATGCTGGGATAATTTCTGAGGAAAATCACCAAGATGCTGCAAAACCTGGACAAAATACAGAGCACAGCAAAATATTTATAAAAAAACTCAATTTACAAATACCAACTTTTAACTTCTATATCTAAAGTCCTGTTGTGTTAAAGACTGCAGTACTGCAGAGAAGGGAAATGAAGCAGGTACTCCCTCGGGTACAGTTTCAATACCTGGCGGATAAGATTTTCTGCCCTCATTTTGTGAGTCCAGATAATCTCTGGTGTATCAGAATCAGAAACCATTGCTGTTGCAAATGCAGCTGGACCACTACGCTCCAGTACATACAGCAAGGATTCAGGAAGAAGGCCACCCAAAACACTCCGTTTTGCAAGAGGTAATGAGGAGGATACAGCAGCTTCTTCACCACCATGGAATGCTTGATGGACATGAGTAACAGAAAAAAGTTGTGCGATGGAAAGGAGATTGGATCCGGGATATGCCAGAGCAAAGTAAAATGCTCCTGTGCTGTAAAGACGTATCATTGCCTTGGGATTTGTGGTTACAACAGCCTTCAGCAAAGCTGCAGCAGCCTCAACAATACTTGGCTCTCCAGATAGCATGACCTGTCAAGAAAGTAGTTAACTAGGCTTATGCACTACAATCTCAAGTAACCAATAATAGGAGAAAAATGAAAATAATTGATCACTTTGCAGCTAATTCACAGATGTTGGATCGGTGACAAGGAATCAACTTCTGAAAAGAAACATGACAACCTTTATCATAGTGAATGGTAAGCATTCACATGAATTCCCTAATTATGTATATGAATATTGTTAAATTTGCAATGGGCCTATGGGCCCACAAAAGGAGGAAAGTTAGAACACACAAACCTAAGTGAGGTTTCATTCTAAAATCAATTGGCAATAAGTGGAATAGCCCACTAGGCTTATATGTTAGTTTGTGAGGTTTCATTCTAAAACCAATTAACAATAAGTTGAATGGCCCACTAGGCTTATATGTTAGTTTTCTTTCCCCTCTTTTTTTGATGTGAGACACTCACATGTGGATATTCTCAACACTCCCCCTCACATGAGTCCTTTTTTAACTTGGCATTCTGGGGAAGTACATAAACAATCCTCATCAGGACTAAATTTCTGATTGAGGTCAAATAGGGCCCTTCTTGGGGCAAACAATACTGCTGGGTCACTTGCTCCATGCAGACTCAAAACCTTCTCCAGTTGCTTAAATGATGGGCCCCCATCTAGGGCAAATAGTAGATCAAGATCTCCATAGTTCTGATACCATGTTAAATTTGTAATGGACCTACGGGCCCATAAGAAGATGAAAGTTAGGACACAAACAAGCCCAAATGAGGTTCCATTCTAAAACTAATTGGCAATAAGTGGAATAGCCCACTAGGCTTATATATTAGCTTTCTTTCGCCTCTTTTTTTTTGATGTGGGACACACACGTGTATTCTCAACAAACATGAACTTCAATTATAAATACACAAGGAAAATCATAACACATATAGGCATTCTCGTCCATATCCCTACAATGTGTTAAAAGGATTTTGTTGAAAAGATAACACAGTTATGTAAGAATTGAATTTTGGCTGAGATAAAGACGTGAGGTGTAAGAAGCTGCTCCAAGTCACCTGTGCAATATGTGGAAGGCAGCGTGGACTTGATAATATCCGTTTTACTCTTGGGGTTGGAGTAACAATCTCTCCAGCATCATCTATATCCGAATGTGCTGATACCATGCTGTGTAATATGGATAATGCTGCATCCCCAACCTAGATAAAGTACCCACATATTAGGAGAAATAAAGAGGGAAGAGTGGGAGTATCTACTGAAATAGTAAAAGTAAAGAGTAAAAGAAAATTCACGTAAAGAGTGCACACGTTTTTTTTTAAAGTAGAATTTGATAATGCAAGTATGAAAACATGCATAAACATGAAGTGCAGAAAAAGATAAAACGTTTGAAAGGATTATTTCATGACAATAGGATAAATTCACAAAACACAGAAACTAATTTTCCCACGTTCCTTTAAATATCTTTCATAGAACACGCTGACGAAAAGATTGCTGCAGTGATTAAGAAAAAATTATATATACGTATGGACACTTGCTTTTATGTTTACTCTCATTATGCAATGGATAATAAGGTTTCTTTCCAACCATTGAATCAAACAAGCTCCTTATATTTTTCCAAATAAGATAAAGGATCAGCCATTTGGGGTATCTGGGTGGAATGGACAGAGGTATTAGTGCAGAGAAAACTAACAAGGTATAACAAGCATCACTGTAAGACATTACTCTGGCTAAATCAACACCATAGACAAACATAAAAACATCAGTTTAGACAAGTGAGATGAAGCAAACCTGTGATGGAGTAAGAACAGGGACACGAATAGCTAGTGCCCACCGAAGTTCACGAATATCACGCAATCTCTTCCATTCCACCATTCCAGGTGCCCAGCATTTTGTCCTCCAATCAATAGCTTTCTTTGACCAGAACCTCCTTATAGCATCCTTTTCCAGAGGTCCAACTTGTACACCATCTTTGTCAATAAACATCCATTCTTTAAGTGGTTCCATGAAAGCAGTAGCAGCTAACAAGTTAGACTGTAATGGGATAGCTGTCCTTTCTGAAGTTTCATGAACTACAGTCAGCAGATCAACAGCCAACACACAGCCTCCAACCTTAACGCAATCCTCGACATTAGTCAAAATCTTCATCAACACCTGCGAATGGACTACAGTCAGATAACCAATAGCTTGAGGTCATATTCCAATGTGCTCTCAACATTTTTCTCTTCCCAGTAAATTCATGGATCACTAAATTCACTTCATAGCTTTAGGGTGGAGGAAGTGGCCACATCAAATATTCCATAATGGCTCACAGTTGCCGTCGTGGTAATCTTCCAATAAGACGAAGAGTTTTACCTCCAAATTCATAATTAAGCAAGAATTTGACTAAAACCACAATCTTAATCCTAGCTTTCAAAGAATTATAGATCTACCCACCTCGACTTTGGAATTTCATTAAATTCCAACTGCAAAAGTTAGGGCAGATAGGTTTTAATGGAACAAATCCTGCAAGGCTATCGTGGACAGAGGATAAGAACTTAAAAGATATGAAAGATAAACAAAGGGAGCTTTGGTAAGTGTTTGTAGGATGCTTATGCCAGAATGACTATGATTCTAGAATCTTAATGGATAAAAAGTAGCAGTTGACATTAGCTTCAAAATTTTAATGAAAAAGAGAAGCATATAAAGAATAGAAAAGAGAAACTAGTGAAAGATATAATGGGCTAATAACATCTAACAGATCTATAGCAACATAAATTAGCAAGCCTCTTTATCTCAACTCATTTCAGAGAATGAAATGAACATGCAAATCAATTTTAAAAGTTCAGTTAAAATGTACCTTCAAGAGAAGGAGAAGACGGTGCCTCAAGGCTCTATCATCTGTCCGGTCTAGAAGAACTGTAACATGTGCAGTACCCTCAAAATGATTTATTGTACTATAATGCTGTTCATAAACAATTGCCATTGCTCTTGCACATAGTTCCCGAACAGAAGAACCACCCCCTCCTCCAAAACCATCTAATCGTCCCATGTCACACCAATCATCAGAAGCACCCAACTCATCAGGAACAGCACCGTCTACCGTAAGCCCTATGTCTGCATCACATAAGAATCGATGATATAGTGCCCTAAAGAATGCAACTGGATCCCGCAGTGGAAAATCTTGTGCCCTACCATGGCTGCCACTATCAAGCAGTAACCGCAAGTAATATTGACCAACACAAACTTCTTTGGACAAGCTAGTGTAAGTCACCGAAAACTCAGAATAATTCCAAGATATCTGTGGCACACTATCTTGTCCGGTCATCGTCTGAACTGTAGCACCTCCTGGAACAATATCTTCTGTACGTTCCTTCTCAACATCTAACTTGTGAACCTCAGCCTGTAAAGCTTCTCGCAGCTCTTGCCTAGTTCTCTCATTCCAGATCAAATCTGCTCGGTTGTGATCAAGACTGAAGGCTCTCCAAAACTCGTGCCAATTGCAGAGTAGCCGACCAGAACCAACAGGTGTATTCTCCACAACCACCTGGGCAGGCGCCGGAAGGCCTGTGTTCTGGAAACCTGTTACATTGGCATCTGAGTGAGGTGGAACGGAAGGACTTTGCTCCGACATATCATGTATACTTGTTGACAATGTATTGCCTGATATAGAGGCATGACCATTTTGGGGAGCCCCAGTCGATGAAATGTCTCCGTTTAATTTATCAACAGCTTGAGCAAAAGGTGCTTGTCCAACAGTCTCTGGGACTTTAATCATAGCAGCATTACTCTGCCTCACAGGATCAGCAGCATCATAAGTATTAACAGAAGGAAATGAATGCTCTTGAGATGATATTCCCCTCCCAACGTGACCTTTCCTCTGCTGAAGCAAAAGTCTTTGTCTTCTACTGATCAATGAACCTTCTTGAATTGTGTCTTCAAGTTGATTACCATCAGATCGTGTGTGCAAGTAAGCAACAAGTCCAGGAGGTAAAACTCTAGACAATAATTCCAGTGATGGTTGATAGGAGTCTGCCCAGAGTGCAACAAGTTGTCGACTTATCTCCCGCCGCTCACCGGCAGGAAGGAAAAACGCATGCAATAAATGCCTCAACAAAGCACCATCACGCAGAGCAGCATCACGCATGGACTCTGCTGCAATTGCATCTTCTTCTGCAATTGTACGCATAATCACAGCAACAGTTTCCCTCACACTTTCAGCCGGATGACCAAACAACGCAAACAATCGGCGTCGCAAGCCAGCTACTTGTCGTAACAATTCAACAAATACAGTGTACTGGGTAGTCTCACTATGAGGTTCACATATCATCACCTCAAGAACTTCAACAACAGCCATTGACAACAAAGGTGAGACTGACATAGGTCTCAATCTGTTGACAAGGATAATGATATAACCACTATGAGCAAACAAGACAGATTTTGTGTGCATAATTGTCGCATGCTGCTCTCCTTTAGAATCATTTAGTAAACTAGAACCCCCAGGTCCGCCACCTATGAGAGCAGCGACAAGGCCAGCAGCTTCGGCAGCAACACCCTCTGAGCCATTTCTTAGTAAGCCCATTATTCTTCCCACAGCAGCAGGAAATGACATCACATGTGAAGCTGCACTTCTTGATGCCAATAATCTTCGTAAACATGCAACAAATCCCATTACTGTTGCAGCTGCTTTAGGAGAAGGAGGTGGCAACGGGGGAGATTCTGGAGGAAGATTTGGACTAGATGGAAGCATTGTAATTAAGGCCATCAGGGTTACCTCAGGCACTTCAATGTTAGGAGGAACCCCGCTATATGGAATACAAGCATTGAACTCTCTTATTCTACGCCACAGCTTTGCTCTTGAACCTGGAACAGAACCACCTTCAGCAACAGCATCTTTAGCAGCAGCAGCTAAATGCTTCAAATGCATGGTTGCACTTTCCACATCAGTAACTGAGCGTTGTGATCCTAACAATAGATGCACTCTCCCACAAGGTGGATCAACATGATGACCTGGCATGGTTATTCTTGATAACACAGGTATTGGGCACTGGCCCTGTGTAAATAGACATCAAATGTCAATGAAATTGTATTAAAGCTCTCCACGGATGTAGTCATAGACTCTGAATCATAGGTTCACAAACCAATGATCACAGTAACTATTACAAAGTCAAAGGGCTATATGCAAAGTAATTTAGTGGACAAAACCTAACAATATCCAACAGGGAACAGCTATACCTACTTCCGTTTGCAGTACATCCCAAACTGCAGCAAGTAAGCTATCACGAGACGTGCTTGAATATACCTAAGGCCACAACATAAACATAAGATATATTTGACAAAAAAGTTCGTTAACATAGAATATACTTTCAGGAAAGAGTAAACTGAAGTCTCAACAGGAAATCTTACATGTATGGGGCAGCCATCGTTGAACTCTATAGCAAACATTTGGGGCTCCTCTGCAAATCGAACAAGCGAACTTACTGCAGATAAAGGACGCACAATAATGGCCTGCACACATCTAATGCACTTTCTCACTATTTGATACGATTCAGGAACATATATTAATATAAAAATACATACATTACATGTATCTGAAGAACCTTGATTCCTATTCATAGTTCAAAGTTAATACACAAGTAAATAGCAATTATGTCTATCCTCTACTGTATAATTTTTCATCAACTTACTTCATAGTTTTCTGGACGTCTCTCAACCAGTGAAACTTTTGTTAGAATCAATTGCCGAGGAACAGCATCACCATGATCTCCTAGACCACCTTTTGGGCCAACTCCCAAACTCAGTCCACAAATATTTAGAGTTCCATGTGCAGCAGTCCGCAACCTTGTAACCAACCAACCACCACAAGGTGTTTCCTCTGCTCCAACTGCCTCTTTTGCTATATTTCAAACATGATCAACAAGGATGTGAACCACAGACAACAGGCAACCAAACAAGAAACCAGCAATAACAACAGAAACAGAACATCAAATTGAGCTACCTCTTTGTTTTATATACTCCGCTACAGTAAGGGACTGAGAACTGTCCACAGACAATGACACCCCAACCACAGACTTGGCAGTTTTACTCTGCGATAACATTATAACCATTGAAGCAAGAGATAAAATGCTGGACTCAAATGACTGAACAACATGGCAAAACATAAACAAAAAGAATATGATAAGAACTAACGTAACAAAACCAACTATTAGACATGCCATCCATACCAAATTAGATACAATTGCAGAATTCGTGGTCCCTGCAGCAGCTTGGAAAGCTTTAGACTTTCTTCCGTACAAAGGGCAAAGAACAAAACCCCCATGATCGCTACTGCTTTTCTTCCCAAAAGGATCAGAAAGTAGGATAATAGCAGGAGAACTCATATCTCTGAAATCCAAGCACCATCGAAGATGTCCGGATTTCAAATCAATCAATTCAACACCAACATAAGTCACCTTTAATTTCTGTACAAGCAATTCAAAACCACATGATCACAAGCCACACCCACGTTATAAACTAAAGCAAAACAGAACCAAAAACGACTTACAAATGGAATCCATTCCCCATTTCGCCTCCTGAGGTGAAGCACGGGAAACTCCGCCACAGGACTGAGCCGATTCCACCGAACTCGATGCAACTCAGTCAAAATACTAGCCCTAAACCTGGAAGAAAACTTCATTCCTTTAAACTTGCCCTTCCCGTCAGTCCTAATACTCAAATTAAACTCGCACGAACTCTCATCGCGCCCGATGATCGGAGAAGCCCCCTCAAAATCAGTCTCCACATCATACGAATTCGTGACAGACAAAGTATTCGGGTCGAGAGTGACAATGAGAGCACTAGAAATACAAAGAATCCGCTTGTATCGCCCTCGCCACGAGTGTTTCACAACAAGATAGCGCGCGAGGTACTCCGGCTCCTCCGACGGCGGTGTAGGGCCGGATGAGGTGGAAGTGGAAGGGTGACGGTCCATCGGACGATGATCGGAGGCGTGTTGGTTGAGTTGGGGGTGGTGGTCTAGGTAGTAGAGAGTGTGGGAGGGAGGGACATTGTTAGAACGGAGGAAGAACCAAAGTCCGACCCCGACGCCGGCTTCGGGGCGAGGTCGTGACTGTTTCGCCCCCAGTTTTTGCCGTAACTACCGATTCAGTTATTGAAATCCGATCGGCGACGATCAAGCCAACAAAAACTTAATTCGACTTCTCGCATACGTGAAAATTAATATCTTCTAGAATAGATTGGGTCCTCAAGATCGGAAATCAAATCGACGGTAGTGAGGGTTTAGGGGAATACTGATAATTGTGGTTTTGGGAGTGATCGTAGTGGAAGCTTTGAGAGACGAGGAGAGAGAAAGATGGTTTCCGTTTTGCGTTGGAACTTGGAACAGCTAACATTTCGTGAGAGAGAGGGAGTAATTGATTAGGTTCTGTTACTTTCTATCGATCCCATTGGGCTTGGGCCTAGTGGGACGAACCCAGACTTTAAATTATTTAGTGTAAAATAATTTTTTAATTTTAATTAAAATAATTTATACTAATTTTGATTTAAATTAGGTTAAGCTTGATTAAATATTTTTTAATTTTTTAAAAATTTTAAAAAATACTTTATCCAAAAAAATAATTTCATTTAAAATTTTCAAAATTTCAAATCCACGAGCTTGATCTAATCTATTAATTTCAGGTTAAGGACAATTTTTGTCATTACTAAATCCAATCATACTTGAACTTATTTAAATATTTTTAACTTCGATATAGGCCTCTCATTTTTAAATTTAGATGACATTTAGACTCGGGTCTAACTGGCTTGACCTAAGGTCAATGAACTATTATTTAATAAAAAAAGGTTGCGTACATTATAATCCTCTTCAAACCTCTATAAAGCGGGAAGCCTTCTGCACTAAATACGTTATCTTTGACTTGTTTGGTTTTATTTTATGTTTTATGTTTTTGTTTTTAAATTTAATAAAAAAGTATGTTTGATTGAGTTTTTAATTTATGTTTTTATTTTTCATTTCTTCTAGTTTTCAAATTTTCAAAATTAAAAAAAGTGATTTTTGTTTTCTATTTCTGATTTTTTATAATCCAGTTTACTATCAATTAAATATATATTATTTAATTTTTACTTATTAATCATTAATAAGAATTATG
>JAOQMQ010000196.1:394528-412720 GCA_027563845.1 Erythroxylum subrotundum | reverse complement strand
TATAGGGAGATGCATCAGAAACTTCAGAGACTCACTCAGGGGTCTAAATCAGTGGAGGACTACCACAAGGAGATGGAGATAGCTATCATCCGAGCCAATATAGAGGAGGATCTGGAGGCAACTATGGCACGATTCTTGAGTGGTTTGAACAGGGAGATAGCTAATGTGGTAGAATTGCAACACTATGTAAAGATTGAGGACATGGTGAACATGGCTATGAAGGTGGAAAGACAGCTTAAAGTTAGAGTGGCTGCAAGGAGTGGAGCAAATTCTAGTTATTCATGGGACTCAAAATGGCCTAGGAAGGAGGAGAAGTACATGGATGAGGGGGTGGACTTCAAGGAAGCACCTAAGAAATCAATTGGGAGATCTGAACAAAAAGGTACTTCTAGTAAACATTCATCCATAAAATGTTTTAAATGTTTGGGTACTGGCCATATTGCTTCTCAATGCCCTAACAGAAAAGTGATGTATATGAATGATAATGGGGTTATTGATTATGAGGATAGTGATGTTGATGATTTGCCATGTGATAGTGTTTATGATGATGATGATGAATGTGTGGAAAGAGCTGTCATAGGAGAAGCACTTGTAGTTAAGAGAGTGTTAAGTGCTAGAGTTAGAGATGAGATTTTGGATCAGAGGGAGAACCTATTCCATTCAAGGTGTTTAGTGGGTGGAAAGGTGTGTAACTTGATCATAGATGGAGGTAGTTGTACCAATGGGGTTAGTCGAACTATGGTGGAGAAATTGGGCTTGACATGTAGGAAACATCCAGAGCCATATAATTTACAGTGGTTTAATGATAGTGCGGATGTGAAGGTTACTAGACAGGTGTTGATGCCATTTTCTGTAGGGAGGTATGAGGATAAGGTGTTGTGTGATGTGATACCCATGGAGGCATGACATTTGCTATTGGGGAGGCCTTGGCAGTTTGACAAAAGGATAGCACATGATGGGTATACCAATAGACACTCCTTCAAGTTTAAGGGTAGGAACTTCATTCTACTACCTTTATCACCTAGTGAATTGTACCTGAACCAGATCAAATCAAGAAAAAGTGAGGAGGGTTCGGGTTGTGAGAACAAAAAAAGTGAAGAGAGAAAAGAGGCCCAAAAGAAAATTGAGTTTGGCCCAATGGGGAGTGACTGCACAGGTGAGGAAAAGAAAGTGGGATGTGCAGGAGAGAAAAGTTTAGGGAGAGAAAAAAAGAGTGAAAAGAAAGAGAAAAGAGCACTAGTAGTGGTGAGATACAGAGAGCGTTTAGTTTCTGACACTAACCCTCTTGATGCTTTGCCTAGTGTTTTTACTCTGGATTCTAGGGGCGATGGTCCGTTCCAGATGTTAGAGAAAATAAATGACACCGCCTACAAGATTGACCTGCCAGGTGAGTATTCTGTTTCTGCAACTTTTAATATTACTGATCTTTCTCCTTTTGATATGAATTCAGATTCGAGGACGAATCTTCTTGAGGAGGGAGGGACTGATATGAGCAGGAGTAAGGATCTTGAGAAGATAGCGAACTCCGAGCCTATTGGAGGAGAGTTTAATGGAATTGAGCCCAAACTAATCAATTTAACTCAAATTCTTGGACCAGATACACTTAGAGCTTGAAGACACGAAGACTTGGGCTATTTAATGCTTCATCACTTAAGCCCAAGAACATATCAGACTTATTTATTTAGTTTCTGGACTTTGTTTTATTTTTAGGCCCAATGACTGGTTTATGGGCTGTTCTTTTAGTTGGTAGCATATACTTTGTTTGTTTGGGTTATTTTAAGACTTGGATCAGATTATGTTCAATGGGCTTGCAAATCCATTCCTATTAGGTTTAGGACTTAGTCAAGGATATTTAAACCTTATTATAACCTTGTAACCCTAGATTTGATTGATGAATAAAATTTGAGAGTGAATTCTTCAAGGGAGGCGTGAATGTCTTCTTGGTTACTTCAAGAAATTGATTTGCATCGGTAAGTAAATTCTTGCAACGTAAATTAATTTCTGATTTCTTTGGGATTGGGTCTCAAACTTATAATTTAGGGTTTGATCTGGCATGTTCTTATAATAGAAAGATTAGGGTTTTGATTCAATAGGATTAGGGGGTTTCAAGAACCTTGTTTTCTTGGGGTTTCTGCATCAAGAACACTTGATTCCATGGCAAAACTGGCTGCAAATAAGGTTACAAGAAGTGTATAGGACGATCCTGCATAAACATATTCGTTTGGTAGATCTTTTTACTTCTAAACAAAAGTATGAGAATGCTAAATTCTTGAAACTTTCCAGTGCAGAGAAATGTTCAACTTCAAAGTTCAAATCAGGAAGAAAAAGAAGCATCTCACTAACATATATGGGAATAAATCACCTCTTCCCTACCAGATCTAACTTCTTGTTAAATCCATAACCATTATGCTTTCCCTTTAGTGAATCGAAGATTAAAGGAAAACCTAAAACCAGAACGATCAAACGGCCAACGAGAACACAAAGTTTCACTCGATAACACACTAGACTTACTGATCATCAGGAGAAAAAGGCATACGCAACAATAAAGTCACCAAAATCAATCGAAAACAACAAGTGATTAGGGATTCGATTCAGGAAAAGATGAGAGGGAAAACCAACCCCAATAGCGGCTTGACCATTGCCGATTCCTACGTCCTAAGCCAAAGAGTGGTGAATAGTGCGATCAGCAAGCATCGAATACCATTTTGCAGGATAATCAGGCCTTGCATCCAAGTAGAGATCAGCTTGTTTGTCGAATAATCCCGCCATTTTCAACCCTTGCTTGCTTAGCTTAGTTCTCCGGTCTTCAATCACCAACTCTTACATCTTCCATCGGAATACTATATGTTTTCTATTTAGGCTGTACCTGCATGCCATCGTCACTTTTCAAATATTTTGGAATTATCAATTTCTTTTACATATTGTTTACTATAAATAATTTTATTATAAAATAAAATATAGTTAAAATTAATAAAAATGTTTTTTTTATATTACCAAACAGACTACTGTACGAAGCTCTTTTAAAACAGATGCTTTTTTAATTGATAGTCAAACAGTCAATTAGCTTTTAAAATAAGCTCTTCTCATAAAAGCTCTACTGACAAAAGCTCTACTGATAAAAGCTCAACCAAACGGACTCTAAGTCAAATTTGACCTCGATCTAACCTAAGTTAAGCCCGAATTGACCAAGTCACGAACAGGGCACGAATTTTATTTTTATTTAGAAATTTAAATAAATTAAAATAAGTTGGGCATCGGAGAACTAAGGTAGAAGTTGTCGAGTTATTAGGCTACAACCTGAGTCGTCGTTATCCCTAATTTAAGACCGATTTGAATGAGTTGGAAGTGTTCAAAGTTAATGTCATTTTAGTTTAAATTCTTAACACAATGTTATTTTGTTTTTTATTTTCTTAAACTTACATACTAAATGCCTGTTTGGATGGACTTTTGGGAGGTTAATAAACACTTTTTTTAACCACAGAAGTCTTTTTTAAGAAAAATTAATGTTTGGTTGTTAATTAAAAAACACTTTTTTAATAGATATGACTTTTTTTTAGCTAAAATATAACTTTTTAAAATTCTCAAATTTGGAGCTTTTCTTTTTTAGGTAGATCTTTTAGATCAATTAATAGGCCTATTTTAACTTCTTTTGTCCTTATGTTTTACACATAATTATTACATTACCCATAAACTCATTTTCACGTTAACTCAACTTGATATTTATTTTAGAATTTATATAATATTATTTGACTTTTTATATGTTTTAATATTTATTTTTTATATTAGTTTTGCTTATGTTATAATTCATATTAAATATTTGGTTAGATATAGTTTGATTTATGTTTCATATTGTTTAAAATTATATAATAATTAATATATTGTGCTTTGCATATTGTTTAATATACTATAAATAATATTTAGATGCATAAATAATTTTTATTACAAAATAAAATATAGTTAAAATTAAAAGTACTTTTTATTTTTATATTGTCAAACAGTCTACTGTATGAAGTTATTTCAAAAAAAACTCTTTTTTAAATGACAGCCAAACAATTAATTGACTTTTTAAAAAAATTCTTCCCATAAAATATCTACATAAAAAAAGCTCAATTGACAAAAGCAAGTCCAACTAAACAGAAACTAAAAGACATTGTATTAAGAGGGAGGTTCGAATCATTCGAATTAGACTTGGAATTAACCTACTATATCTTAATCTTTTAGTTAACTTGAATTTTGATTACTTAATTTTGATCAAAGTCTTGCAAATAGACCTGAATTTCCAAGCCTATATGGTAATATCACATAAATTTAATTAACATTTTAGAGATTAATCTTTAAAATTATTAAAATTATATTAATTTTTAAAAATAAAGATTTCAATCAAATGTTATAAAATCTGATTTAAATTAATTAAATTAAATTAAATTAATAATTTAATATAATTATAATAAATTACTAATTTTTACAGAGTAAAATTAAATTGTTATGTCAATGATATTTAATTGATCTATTATTATGAATATTTTGACATTATTTTTAATAAAATATAAGAAAATAGATATTAAAATTTTTAAAATTTTAAATTGACAATTTCTAAAACTAAAATATTTTATATTTTTTAAAACTCAAGGTTATGACCAAAATTTACTAGTTAATTACTTTATACTCAATATCTTAATTATAATTTTCATGTATAATTATGAAAAGAAATAATTTAATATTTTTTATTTTTTTAATAAATTTTAATATTTTTATTTAAAAATATTTATTTATTTACTAATTAATTACTAAGAATTTAATTGCTTAATTATAAACTTCACATGTATATATATATGTATAATGTGAGAAAAACAATTTGTACCTCAAACCAACGTCTCCGTCTCTTTTTGGTTTCCTCACAAACCATGTTTCGCGTAAAACAGACTTTGAATATGTCTCATGCAACTACAGAAAATATTCATCTTTTATGATTTTTCTTTCCGAAATTTCAAGGAACAATCAAAACCCACCTCGAAAACATTCCAATGAACAAGAATGGACAATGAAAAAGACGAAATCTTGATTAATATTTGATCTTTTCCGGTACATATTTCGTCTACAAATGCCTGTTGCAGACCCCACCTCCGGTCGCTTGTTCGTATGGCTAATCGCTTCCTTTCTGTTAATATGCATCACCGTGGGCGGCGCTTGTCTTATAGCCTACGTGGTGCTTCCTCAAGATCAACCAAATCAATGGCTTCCAGTTGTCGGTGTGGCCCTTGTTTGCCTTCCATGGGCGTTCTGGTTATTCACATGCTTTTATCGTCTCATTTCCAGGATCTGTGGTTTCAGGGTTAGCATTGGTCGGGGCTTTAACGTTAATGACGGTGGTGGTGGTGGTGATGGTGGTAGTAAGACAACGGGAAACGAGCACGGTAACCAGGTGGGGTCGGCGGCGGAGGAAGATGTCAAGAACGTTCAGTTTGGAGGGGCCGTGGTGGTGGGTGGTGGAGGGAAGAGCAACGACAACGACAACGTTCACGCCCTGTCGATGAGCAGTTCAAGCAATGACATGTCTTCTGTTGTTTCTGACGAGAGCGAGAAGCCATTGAACTCGTCAAAGGTGGCTTCTTGATAAGAAGTTAAATGAAAAAATGGAAGATTGTTAAAGGAGTCTGCAGGTGACAGCACATTGAAAGAAGAAGAAGAAGAAGAAAAAGGTATTGTTGATTGTGCAGCAAGTTCATGCTCGCTTCTTGGATGAGATTCATGGAGTTGCCTCCACCATTGTTGAGTAATTATTTTACGTTCTCTCTTTTTTTCCCCCCTTCTTTTTGATCTTTCCAATCATTTTGGAATCGAGTTTGAATGATCATTTTAGATACACAGACTGAGTTAGAGCTCTTTAATCTTTCTTATGTTTTCATTTCTTATATAATATACTGAAGAAGCATAACTCCATAGATAAACATGATTTTTCACATTTCAATGGCAAGCGAAAGAGATTAGACTCCATAGTCCATAGAAGAAAGCAAAGAAGAACAAATATCGGTCTCCTAATACTAAATCACTTGCAGATTGACTATTTTATTTTTTTACAATATCACTTATTTAACAATTTTCGGGTTTGTGATTATATTAAGTTGGAATTGAAATTATTTGCAAAGGTATGATTTCACAAGTTGTTAATAGAAACAAATAAAAGCTTTGTTGTATCATCATCTCCTATATGGCTTCAAGTGATAACTCTGAAACTCTGAACCAAATGTTATGGACTCTTCATCAAGTCTCTTCTTCAATCTCCTCCATGTCCTGAGCATATCAGATTGTATTAGACCTTTATAAAGAGTCTCAAAAGTAACACTCTGAGGAAGCAACCCCTTCTCTATCATCTCCACAAAAAGTTGACAAGCAACCTTCCACTTCTGTTTGTGACACAGCTCATGAATCAAAACTGTGTAAGAATCCAAATCTGGACCTGAACCATTCGCTTTCAGATCATCCCATATCTCATGAACAATCTCCATTCGATTCAACTTCATAAACATCCCCAACAAAATGTTGCAAGTTTGCACACTCAACAAACACAAACCATCCTCTTTGATCTTCCTATACAACTTCAATGCACTCTCTGCATCTTTTCTGCCTCTGTACTCCTTGAAGAAGCAGTTGTAAGTTGCAGAACTGGGACTAACACCATTCCTCTCCATCTCACCAAGCAACTCCTCTGCATCATCAATCCTACCACAAGAACAGAGACACTTCACCACTGAAGTATATGTTGCTACTGTGGGGCAAATCCCATTCTCCTTCATCAAGTTCAACTTTTCTAGTGTCAACTGAGGCATATGTGCACGACTATACACGTGAAGCACGATAGAATAACTTGTAACATCAGGTTCAATCCCTCTTTGGCGCATTTCGTCGAGCACCTTCTCTGCAAACCTTATAGTCGTCTCAAGCCTCACATTTGGGTGCAGCTTCGCTCTCCTGCATATCCCGTTTAACAAAATATTGTACGTAACAACATTGGGTTCCATCCCTTTCTCGCTCATTTCCTTCAAGAACTTCTCTGCCATGTCGATCCTACCAATTTTGCACCACCCATATATCAGAATCGTGTACATCCTAGCATTAACTCCAAACGCAGTTTTCCTTTTGTTGAAAAGCTCAACAGCAACCTTCACATACCCGTATTTGCACAGAGTATCTACCAAGAAACAAAAATGGGTGTCACCCACAATTCCTCCAACAAAAGACTCCATATCGTCAAAAGCCCGAATGGCTTGTCGCGTAAGACCAGCAGCAATAAGTCTGCGGATGAGAATGAAGAACGTAAGACTAGTGGGTTGAATACCCTTTTGGTCCATGTCGATGATGAGCTGCCAAGCGACGTCGAACTGACGGACTTTGGAGAGGATGTCGATGACGAGATTGTAACTTGTCGAGGTCACAATGTTATTGATGGAAGATGGTAAGGAGAGAGAGTAGTGGAAGAGGGAGAGAGCAATCTTGGAGTTGTGGTGGAGGCGGAGGAGGGTTTGGTGGAGGAGAGGAGGAGAGAGAGAGATGCCGTGGAGCTGAAGAGAAGCTTCCATGGCGTGAAATGGGTTGTGGTGATGAACCATGATGTGGGTCAACAAATCTGCGTCTTTTGAGGGCTGGAGTGCTGGGAGATTGGTGTCGTAGGCATAGTGATTAGTATCGGAGTTGGCGTCATCTCCGGCGAAGGGTAACGATGAGCAGAGACGAGAGAGAAAGAGAAAAGAAGAAGAAGTTGCTGTGGTGGTTGTATGGGGTTTGGGTAACAGGCAAATCGCCCTTGCCATGACTTGAGCTTTTTGGCGTTCAATGGCTTGTGAGCTTTAACTAGTAACGACACCCAAATTTGGTTGTTTCAAGTTCAATTTGTAAAAAACCATCCGACCCATTGTCATCCTTGTCATGTGTTCTAAGACCTTAAACTTGGTGGAGGCATGTGATTCACACAATTCCTTTGAGATGCAAAAAGAACAAAAAGGGGCACTTAAAAAGAATACTCGACAATTGCATTATAGGTTATGAGACATTCTCAATACTAAATAAAGCTCATTAGAGCACAAGAAAAACCAAAGCCAGACCTTACAACAACATAGGCCAATGCAAGTTGTGTCCAAGGAGGGGACAGAATCCTAAAACTCTTCCAAGATTCTTGAATTACAGATTTACACAACAAACCACAAACTGAGGAAAAGAAGAAAAAAAGAAAAGAAGCTATACATTATGCACAGAGACAAGAAAACGTAGATGATCTGAAATTGGACTAAAGATCGACTGATGCATACACATAAACACGGCTACTAAAAGCTTGATGCTCGGCTGTATCTGCCTTGCAAGTAATCTTCTGTAGAGATACTTTGCTCCGAGCTGCTTACTGAATTACAATCATCCTCTAAGTCAAGTAATGCAGTATTAAGATGGGATCGGACATTATTAAGATGCAGTTTGCCATTCACTGCATCAACCTCTTCTGATGCACTCATTTGCTGCCTCGCCCATTTTGTCGCTTCCTCATCGCCTTGGAGGAGTTTCACGATCTGTTTTTGGTCAGAGAACTTGTAAGAGAATAGTTCAATCAAAATGCAGATGAATGTTCCATTACAATTGAACTCACAAGTCTGATTTCTGGCCGAGCTCGGGAAGAGCGTCTGATAGAAAGGGTTGCAGCTAAAACCATTCTTTCGATCTGGTTAACATCACGGTGACCTCTAATATGTGGATCAAGCAATTCAGAAATTTTGCCACCTTCTAGAATCGGCTTTGCCTAGATGCAAGTATTAATCCCATGGTCAGCAAGCATTAACGAAAGCATCAAATGAAATTTCTCATGATATTGCAACCAAAACGCTAAAATCTCCTGAGAGGAAGAAAAACTCAATTCTGCATTTTACTATTCCCAAATTTGCTAAACATTCAGTCTGAAACTTTGCTATTCCCAAGTTTGCTAAACAAGATTTATCACTAAGATTCCAGAATCGGTCTCCGCAAGTCCAAATTGGAAATGCTGCCATCTTCCTTCTGAATTCGAATTTTCTCTTTCAGCCTGTGCATTCTGCATACTTGTCCTAGTTATTCCAAGACTAGAAAACAATCCTTCTTTCATGCTATACTTGTCAACAAAATTGAAGAAAAGAAACAAAACATCAACAAGGTCCCATTATATTATTTTCACGGCATGGCAAGAGTGGGCGGTTACTTGTCGACTATGGAAAAAAAGTGCTTACCCACATAACAAGGCTCTCATGGCATTTAGGATTTTCACTATTGATTGGGAATTTCCCAGAGAGAAGCTCGAGGAGGACAACACCGTATGCAAAGACATCAACTTTGTCCGACACCTTTCCATGCAAAAAATACTCAGGAGCCAAGTAACTGTGACAAGAGTGAGAATCATCAAGCTTGTACAGACCTCAAAATCCTAACAGGCATCTTGTATAAGAACAAATGACTCACCCAAAAGTTCCTGACACATCAGTGGAAGTTACAAGTGGTGAAGCCCTAGAAATACAACTAGCAAATCCAAAATCTGACAGCTGGAGTAGCAAAACAAGTTACAGTTAAGCACCAAAATCATCTACGATGAAAAGCAATCCTTGGAAAAATAATCTTTGGAGAGTACGGGTCGTGCCTGTGGCTCAAAATCATCTGATAGAAGTATGTTTGAAGATTTCACATCCTTGTGGACAATGAGTTGATCACAGCTATTGTGCAGATAATCAAGTGCCTCGGCTACACCCAATGCCACTTTACACCTTTCTTGCCAACCAAATGTATCTAAATCCTCCTTATTCGCTTCATAAGAGGAAAGCCACTAGGAGTTAGAAATCGTTCAAAACTGGAGAAAAAGGCTATCTCATCAAATCATAGGTAGAGAATTCACTGCACCATGAAGGTTCTCCTCTAGGCTTCCTCTTGATAAAAAATCATAAACCAGGATTAAATTGTTGTCCTCAAAACAAAACCCAAAAGGAGACATCACATTCCTGTGACGTAAAGTTGTAATGATCTCTATTTCTCCAACGAACTCTTTCATCATATCTGCGCATGGCTTCAAGATCTTCACAGCCAATTCCTTCCCATCTGGGAGGCATCCTTTATATACATGACTACTACCACCTTTTCCTATCATATTTCCTTTAAAAACAGCCCGACATAAAGTTAGTTACAACTTACAACTCTCAAAATAGAAGAACAATAGACAAACATGACGAATCATCTGAATACGTGAAAGTTGTATGACTAAAACCAACCTGGAGTGAAGTTTGATGTGGCTACCAAAAGTTCCTCGTAACAGAACAATCTAAAAGTTGATGAGTATTTCTCATATACACCTTTCAACTGTTCAGGAAGGTCATCTAAGCCACGGTAGGGTGTAATGGGAGACCGTACAAACTTAGGGTTTATTGGCACAATACCACCATTGCCCTTATCTGCTTCTACATCATAATAATGGCCATTAGCTGTATTTGAAGCACATTGATTTTGATCACGATAAAACACAGATGAATAATACTTACTTGATTGCTTCAATTCCCATCTAGCCAGAGATGCTTCTTTTACAGGATGCCTCTCTAATTGATGTTGTCCCAGAACTAGTTGCTGAAGAGATGACCATGGCTGTTTAGAACTAGATAATCTAGAGGCATTTGATCTTGATACAGCATCATTCCTTTGGTTTGGTAGCAAAGGCAGTGAACTAATATTACCATCATCACTATATGGCTTTGATAATAGGTTTTTGGACTTATCGGGGGACAATGTGCCTGAAGAAGAATGTAGAGAGCAACTTTGACTTTCTTGATTCAATTTGTCTGCTACCACAGTACAAGTTGCATCACTTAGTAATTCGATTTCCTTTCTCGAGCATCCAAGACCTAAGGAAAACAACATTTTCCGTGTGAACTAAAGTTATGGTCAAGAATCAAGAAAAAACATAAAGACATTCATGTCTGTGAGATCTGGACTGAATGTCCGTGAGATCTGGACTACAGCAACGGATCATAGAAGCATTTACAGGAACAGAACACCTGAGAAAAAGATTCAAAAGAGTAAACAACCGTAAAACTTTATAGTGTCGGTACCTGGGATAGTTGCTTCTCTTGTGTACACAATTTGTCTATCACTAACAGCATAGATGGACAAACTTTTAGGCAATTTTCTGGCACAATACTTTGCAACTGAGGTTGAGGAGCGGATTGTATGGAGGGACTTGGAAGTTCCCACAATAAACTTGTTGGCATTACTTGCTTTGGCTTCTCTTACCAAAATTTTCCGCACTGAAGAGCCTCTGCACACTTTTAGCTTCAAATCCACCTGAAAAGAACCCTTAAACTTAATAATTCATACTATTTCGAATCAAAAGAAAGCAAAGTTCTGTTTCCATTTGCAGCTTATAACAACCACTCAGAAGCTATAACGATCTAAACAACTACACAATAAAAGGCGAAGAAAAAACTATCTTTCCCGGAAAACAAACAGAATCACAACCAGTAAAAAAGAAAAAAAAATTGCATAAATTGTGAATTGTGGTTAAACATCAAACAGGAAGACTGTAAGTTTCCACAGACGGAGAACATCACTAAAAATAAAAAAGATTACAAATTTAAAAGTAAATGGACAAAAAAGAGACCTGCTTTAAGTTGCAGAAACCTTCATAGACAGCTAAAAACGAATCAAACGTCTTCATCAGTGACATAGGCGAAGCTGTCCCTCCTTCATTATTCACCATAAACACATAATCACGCAAGTAAACCGATCAACCAACAACAAGAACGTCATCTTCAAAACCCAAAAACAAAAACCCAGAAAGCGAAAACGCACGCAAAATCGAAAATTCTTCGGTACCCGAAATAGAATCGAGAACGTGAATAGCAATGACACGGTCACTGGGGTTGGCCATTTTCATGAGAGCCCACGTCAGCAATTGTTGACTCTGAGAGTCAAACTTCACTCCCACCACCACCACCACCTCTCCGCCGTCTCCGGCGGTGCCCATGGCGCGCTCACTGACCAACTTCATCGGTCTCCGGGAACACCACACTGACGTGGCCTCACCCGTACAACTAAATACAAATACACTGAGTACTGACTACTGACAACATTGAAAACAATAATAATTTTGTATTTTATACGAAAAAGAAAGTGTATTTCTTTAATTTAATTATATATTAAATTGAAAAATATTTTTTAATATAATATATTAAATAATTAAATAAAAATACTTTTATTTGTCTTTTTTTAAGCCTTCTCTTTTTAAAATTATTTTTGTATCTTTTGTAAAAAGAATGATCATTGTGGTCGTTATCAACATCCAATTATAGTTTTGTTAAGATTTTAAATTTGAGAAGATACAATAATATACAATTTTACCGTTACTTAGTAGAAGGACTGTTTTTAATAGACCCACAGATCTTACAAAATTAATGTATTGCGGTAAAAATATTTAAACCAAATTTATGATTATTTATCAGTAATCCTTTTAACTAAATATAATATACTTTAATTTTAAAAATAATATTTAATTTCAATAGGTAAAAGCTTGACTTTTATAATAATTTGATAAAATAAAAAGAAGGAAAATGAAAGGTAGTGAGAAGGACGTTCCAGATGCTAAGATAAAAAAGTTTGTCATAATTAAAGAGTTTTTGGTCAGTTGAATTCAATGCTCTAATCATTTAGTTAATAAGTAATTTGTATCAAACCCTTGAACTTATTTGTATTTTGTACAATAAAACATTATTTATGTATTTATTTTTTTCAAAATTTTAAAATAATAATTTGAAAATATAATTACAACTTTGAGTTAATTTTTTAAAACAATATAATGTTTAAAATTGTAAAAAATTTGAGTTAATTTAATTGCATATTAAACTAAATATGAAAGGATTCATTCGATCAATATAAAACATTCGAATTGATTCAAAATAAAATTAAGCAACAAATATCGATTTATTTAAATTTGACTAAACTGAAATAAAATTATAAAAAGTTAAATTCTATAATCTAAATCCGACTAAAAGGAGGCCTCAGGCCTAATTTTTTTAAGGATATTAATGAATCAGGCGGTCTATTCATACTATTTTTTTTCAAAATTTAAAATGGTGTTGTTTTTGTTGTTCTAGTCGGATCACGGATTGGCCCGATCTCAACTCGTAGTCCTATCGGGCCAAATCATTTTGGTCTGTGGGTCGATTAACTAAGGCTAAAATAAGTTGGGCTGAAATTGACATCTTTAAATATTTATGTTCTAAAATCTATTTTATTTAAATACGAGTGAATCAAATTGAAACTATAAAAAATTGAATTCTATAATCTAAATCTAACCCGATTCATCATTATCTTTGACTAAATTGAGGCCTAAAGCCTAATTTTTATATTCTAAAGTCCAAAACAGAGTGCGCGTGTGAACAATCATTTTTTAACTTGCAGTTCATCACATCAATTAGATAATGTTTTCTATAAAAAAAATACTATTATTAATGTTGTTGGAGTGTGAATTTGCAAAAGTCATGGACCTGGCAGATTTGAGTAACAGTAAAAGGAACCACATAAAAGCCTCATATTCCACCAATTATAGAAGTAATGGCTTATAGTCCTTGGACTTATATGGTTAGTCTTTAGCTTTGAGAGCTTTATGTTCAACTTTGGTTGGCTACCCAGAAAAGCAAAGCAACTAAAGAACCTGGATCCCTCCTCCATCAACAGTACAGCTGACGATTCTTCATCAAAGATCACTTCTTTACACTCCCATATCTCTCTTTTTCAGATGTGTACAGCATGTTATCGGTAAAGGTTCGATCTTTTTGCGTGAGCTCGCTCAATTTTTGCTTTCTCTTCTCTGATCTCTCTCCAATGATACGTCTTCCGTGTTCGTGTCACAGGAGCAATGATTGAATAAGAGATTTTGATCAAAACCCAGTTCGTGTTTTGGGGATTCCATCCCTACCCAGCTTGGTTTTGTTGAGTTCCAGGCAAGTTTGGTCCAACTTTGGAGTTGGAATCTGAGATATCTTGTTCTGGAGGATCTGAAACACATCCAGTTTAGTTTCTTACATTTCCAGCTTTTTATGCGTTGTCTGTTATTTTTGAAGCAGTGAGTGAAGATTTCATTGCGGACCCGTTATAGCGAGAGGCTTGGATTTGTTTGCTTTGTCATTATTGACTAGGAAATTAATTGGTTCTCCTGGGTTTCCAAGGCTGAGTATCCGAGCCTTTTCTACCTTAGTTGTTGATTCTTCCTTTAGGAAATCATCTTAATTCTTTTTGGAAATAGCCACAATTGCACTTCTAGGGTATATATCTTGTCAATTCTTCTTTTCAATCAATAGTTGCCAGACTTAAGTTGCTGAATTGCTTGACCAAGCTAGACATAATCAGTTGAAGTAGAATGGCTTCTGAATTTTGTGGTTCAAGCTTGCTTTTAGCTCTACCTGATGATGTGTTTGCTATTATATCTCGGTCCTTGTCCCCGAGAGACCTGTGTAATCTTAGTCTGTGTTGTCAGTGTTTATGCACTCTTGTGGCCGCTGACAAAGTTTGGCTCACCCAATCTGACATTCTTGGAGTTGTGCCTCACCGGGATCTCATTGAGTGGCGAAAAGGTGTATCGTCGTACAAGGCACTTTGTCGCTTCCTTGTTGCTATTAAGCCATTAATTGGAATCTGGGTTCACCAAAATCCTGAACTGGGTAATGTAGTGTATGTTATGCCAGGTTTTGTATCCGTTGTTGGGTGCCGGATAATACCACAGGAACTTGGTCCTTTAGGAATTGAGGAGGGTCCCATTCTCTGGGCGCCAGTGTTTGAGATAATAGGTGATCTTGATGGTTCTCTATTGTTTTTCTTGCATGGAAGAGAGAAATCAATTGACTACATGTACCCTGGTTCAGTTAAGCCACTTGAGAGAAATTGCAACATACTTCTGCTTGAGGTTGAGCCTTTGCAACAAAAGAGTGGATCCAAATTACTGCAAAGTAAGAGTTTTGATTATCTGCCTGACAAGGAGCTCTCAAGAAAGATATCTAGGTCAAACAGTGATGTGTCAAGGTCACAGAGGTTGCTAGAACAATCTGACTCGAAGGTTCCTTTTAGCCGCTTGGCCTTTGTTGACAGAAGAAAATTGATTGAGGTTGTCACAGTTCAGGTTCGTCAAAGCGTACCTGACTCTGCAAATGGGCCTCTGTTTCCTCACCTGAGAAATGATGAAGATATCTTTCAGAAAGACATGGCACTCTTGTTTGAACGGAGATCACTACTTTTGCAAACACATAAAAACAATGGTGGATGTGTTGACTGGCAGGTAGTTCCTGAGCTGCCATCTGATCCCGCTCAATCGCATTTGCATGATACTAGAAAGAGCGTCAATCATTCAAATGGATTGCATGGTAGGGATGATGATCAAACCCGGTCCATCTCAAAGAAAACTCTTCGTGGATACTTTACCAAGATCTTTTGGAAGTCTCCCTCCCTTTTTAGTAATTATGCACATTCAAGGAGTAGCTCCTCTAGCAGCGAAAATAAGCATGCTTCACTTCATGAATTTTTGAAGTCAGGTGATGCTATAAGATTGACATTACGTGCCTCAACAGCGAAGTTATCTTCTTATCGAGCATGGCCAAATATGCATGATAGTCGTTATGCCCTATACAAATTACCCATTCGGGTTCCAACTGCCGACCAAGAATATGCTGGTTTGTGGGGAGGAACTTTTGGTTGGCCTCCTGGGAAGCCTACAGAAGACAAGTCTGGAAAAGCCTTGTTCTTTCTTTTGATTTCTTATGAGGAGTCTGAGGGTCAACGGCATCTCATTGCAACCAAAATTTTAGAGGGCACCCACTATGTTCTGCATCCAAATGGCTCAGCAATGTTTATAGTAAATGTTGATGAACCTTCAGAGGATCCATTTCCTTGGGATGTGGATGGAGATTCCATTCCTGTGATTGTTAGGCATGCATTTGCTGGGGAGGGTATTGCAAATGGTTACGGATTCAGATATCCTGGCTCAAAGCCTGGCTCCCTCTTTGTTATTGAAAATGGTCTTCTTGCATTTATCTGGAAGGAATCAAGAGCTGTTTTGACCATGCAGAGATTGAACTTGCAAGAGCTTCTAAGGAAAGGTGAACAGGTGTCTGCTTTACCACCAATTACCAACTTTTCATACTTGACCAAATCATACTCAAATGTCTTTACTGGCTTCGCAAATGCTCCAACTTGTTTAACTTCTCCAAGGTTTGACTTCTCTAGCTGAGTCCTTATATTGCTATTCTATTACTTTGATCCCCAGTTCTCTTTCAATCTTGACTTGAACTTTTGTGAATATTTACCTTGATATGTTGTTGGGCGTTCATGGTGGTTTCATATGGACTTGGATCAACTCTTGTTGTAGACCCCCTTCTTCTTTTTCTGCTGTGACAAAATAGTTACCCTTCACCTGTTTTGTGATAAGCAAGAAATTAGCTCGAGGTCATCGCATCGGTGATTGAATTCTTTTCTCCTGCTACCGTAAAAGGGTTCTATATAGATAAGTAGATTTCTTTTAATGGATGAGTGATATGGCTTGTGTATATCTGAGATGATACTTTTACATGCTTTCCTCAATCTTCTAAATTGCAATCTAAGAATCTTCAAGCAACACGCTTTTGCGTCTGGTTCAGTTTCCTTCTCGTAAACATCTGTAAACTTGGAGGATTTTGTGGGTATAATCAATCAGATGCTTCCCATCGATTGTCCATTCTTTAGAAGATGAAGTAGACATACAGATTTACTATTGAATAATAAAAGTACTGGTTCAGTTTTTGGCTATTATATTATTCTAGACCTAATTAATATGTTCATGATATGTTCCTGTGTTTCCTTTTATTCAGGCAAAAACATCTATAGAATATTTACTTTGCAGTAAAAGCATAGGACGATGATCGATGGGCTCTCGGGTTGTATCCAACGGGCTCTCGGGTTGTCTGTGTTTCAGTTACTTATACAAGTGTGGTTCTTCTTGATTGTTGTTGACGGTGAACTTGGTAACTCCCATCCATTACGCACATATCATCCCTAAGTGTCTCCAGTTGGCTGCTTCTTCACAAGTCTTCTTCATGCATAACCAAGGTTGAGGTCATCTTTAGTATATTCTATACTCTACAGGGTTCTCCATTGTTTATATGTTGAATAATGACTTTGAACAAGCAATTCAATTCAAAGCTTGCCAGTGGGAGAAATTCATAATATTACATCTTTGATTATGCATTTGGATTGCAGAAGTCGCAAATGGAATACCCTTTCGTCTTTGATATTTGTTTAATTATCTTTATGTTGCATTACTAGCAATAAGATTACTAGGGTTGACATTTTTGGTCTGGTCCAGGCCGAATTCAACTGCTAAAAGGTCCTTGATTGGGTGTCACCCAATCTAGACTAGGGTCACATATAGGAGGGTCAGTTCGGGCTGGACCAGAGGTAGCTCAGGCTCAGCCTAGTCAATTGCCAACCTTAGAAATTATGGCATCTCAATCCATATGACCTTTTGTGATGTAAAGGTGGTGGTTTTTCAAGTTATGTAAAGGTTGTTATTGCATCATGCAAATAGAATACCCTTTTGTTTTTGGTATTTGTTTGTTTATCTTTATGTTGCTCTAGTATTAATGGGATTATTAGGGTTGGCATCTTTAGCCCGGTCCGAACCAAATTCAATAAGTAAAATGATGTCGTTTTGGTGTTTATCCGATCCGGCCTTGGGTAGTGTATAGGAGGAGGAGCCCATAATTAGTAAAACGATGTGGTTTAGTGTTTATACAGTTCGAGTTTGGGCTCCTATAGGAGGATTAAGTCTAATCAAACTAGAAGCGGCCTTAATCCAATCTAAACCATTATAAATCTTAGGGGGGCGTTTGGTTTGAGGGTTTGGGAATGAAGGAATTGTAAAAAATAGTGTTTGCTTTGAGGTTTTCAATTATAAGGGAATGGATTTATCCCATTAAATTTGGGAATCTACTAAACCCTCCAAAGGGGGCGGGTATCAAGTTTTTATTCCAATCTAGTGGTTACTATTTATACCCCTCTCCTACATAAGCAATTTTTATTCTTAATTATATTATTAAACTCATCATCATCATCATCATCTTCATTATTATTATTATTATTATTATTATTATTATTATTATTATTATTATTATTATTATTATT
>JAOQMQ010000196.1:359995-393660 GCA_027563845.1 Erythroxylum subrotundum | reverse complement strand
GAAATTTTGTACTATAAATAGAAGGGTTAACTTGATGTAAGATATACCAATTCATAAGAAGAATGATATTCTCTTCTTCCAAATACTCTTAAGTTTTAGTTTCGGTTTTATAACAATCTGCGTATTTATATAAATTATCAAATTTTCTGTTCCGTTATTTCATATAAATACGAATTTAATAAGACATAAAAAAGACGCAAAACCGAAACTGAAATCTGATCTCATCGGATAAAATTGGAACACGGCACAAGTACAGAGGAGGAATCTAATCTCGTTCTACGCAATTCCTGAAACTTTCTCAACTCATCGTCCGACGAGAGCGACGACGGCCGCCGCCACAATGAGACGGACTCCTGCATCGTCCTCCTCCACAACCACATCAGTGACCATCGTAAACGAAGCCCAACAACAGCAACCGCAAACCCTAGTTCTGCGATTGAATCGGAGGAAGAAGAAGGTGACGTGGAAGGAGGGAACGGTAGATAACGAGTTTTTGCAGAAGAAAAGCTCCAAGAAGTGCTGCATCTTCCACAAGGAGAAGCCTTTCGACGAGGACGATAGCGATGATGAGCATCATCATCACCATCATCGCGATCATGACGGCGCCTGTTCATCTAAGGACGCGAGCTGTGGACATTGAATCTGACTGTTTGTTCCTTTGTCTCTGAACGTGTAGAATATCTTTTCCGAACAATTTTTATGTGGATTCTGGAAAAATAATTGTTGGATAGAATTTTATTTTATGTAGAGCTCTTTTGATTGAAATTTTATTTCTTTTTTGGTAATTTGCCATTTAATTCTATGAATATATTATTATTTTTCATCAATTAGATAATTTTCTCATCTTAAATCACGTAGATTCCGATTTTGATGATAAGAGAAGTTGTCCAAGGTCCCTCCTTCCTCATAATTTATGTCAATGAAGTTTCTGGATCAGCATTGGTCCGTTAACTGTTATATTAGATTGGTTGTACCGTAGAAAACTTGTTGATTTTCTTTTGGGAAGGAGATTAATGTGTTGCATGATTCCATCACCGATTTGGAACAGCTTCCATTCCACTGTTTTATAATGTGTTTGGTTGAATTTAGCTGCCTTGCTTCATATTACAAGCATATGGTACAAAGCTGTTTCATTCTGAGTTGTTTCGCAAAAATGAAGTCTGCGTTGAAGCTAGGAGGCGTCGAAAATACATTAAAAACGAGAAAACTAAATGCTTTTTTACTATGGGATATCTACATATGTTCGTGGACACTGAAGGTGCTTTTTGTACGCGGCTTGTGTATTAACTTAGTAAGATAGTTGAAAACTATGCATTTCCAAGACTTGAAAATATTATACCTTGCACAACGATCATACAATTTAATCTCAATCTTTCTTGGAAATGTGAGAAGATCGGTCTATTTGGTAGCAGTGGACATAGCCTGTTTTCATGTGTTAAAAGGCAAGGCAATTGCCTTAGCTGGTGATTAGAAGTTTAGAACGCAAACAGAAACAAGTGACATTCAGCGTGCCAGATTTTTAGGTGAAATGGAAGTTTGCTTCTCTGCAGTTCTTTGCATGAGTGTAGAAAGGAACAACTTGATGCAGGATTCTTTTGCCACAATACTGTGGCAGCTTTTTGTCCTGTAAAGCTTCTTGCCTGAACAATTCCCGTCCATTTAAATGCAGGCTAAGTGACATTAGAGGAACCCGGCGTTTTAAAGTAGCTGCCTGTAAAAGTTGCACTTTCATCTTGTCCTGTATTTTTATTTGTTAGGAATTGCATTCTCATTTCTTGAATTTGAAGCATCATAATTCCAAAATAATTTGATCTTTTGTTGGTCCACTTCAATGGCATTTCCAAAAGGAATGTAACATATGGAATTGTTCTTTACAGGGTCAGATTAACTTGACAGTTTTCCTAGAGAAAGGTGCATGCTTCTGTTTCTAAAAATTATTATTCACTCTCAAGGTCAAGAGCATACATCAGCACTCTGGCAGATCATCATAGGAAGTGAGCAATAGCAGCTTTGCAAGAATAGTTTGTACCATGTGCAGTTCTGGTTGGTTAAACAACCATTTTATAGAGCTCTGTTGTTTAGCCTCAACTGAGTCAAGCTCCAGATCTCTGCTCTTCTACGGTAGAAGTTATACTAAAGATGAAATAGTATGTAAACAAAACTTAAGTGGACCATTTGGTCTATTCATTATTTTGTGGCTCAACAAACCTTTTGCAACTTAATGATTTGAAAAGTGATTAGCACTCAACACTCTTTTTTTCAAACATGTATTTATGTGAGTCATTTCCTTTTTCCTAAAATTGTTGCTCATGTTCTTGATCAAGGAGGTCATGTTCTTTTAATTCTCTATAATCCATCAGATAAATGTCGGATGCTAATTTCTTTTGAACTAAGCTTGGTATAATTACTTGATTAGAACTGTGAACAAACTAATGAAAGATCTAATAAAGTTGTTGCTCACTGTAAGCTAAATGTGCCTCTTGAAAAATTGAATGATGGTAAAACTAACTACATAGATACAAAATAGAAGGGATTTATTTGTTTCCAACAACTAAAAAAGTGAGAATTGAGTAGCAATGGAGCATCTACATTACAATGTTGCAAAACAACCTTATTTTACACAAACTATTGCCCAAAAGAAGCTTATTGGGCTGGTTGGTATCACCAATCAAAATGACTTGATGTTCATTCTCTTCCTATACAGTAGAGGCAGCAACAAATATCTAACAGCGTCAATAGTAAGTGACTTGTTTTGCCAAAACTTTTACTTTGAGCTTGTCTATATCAATCAATCTCGCATACAACCAAATTCAATCCCATTATGCATACAATTGGATGAGTTTAAGAGTCTTTCAGCTAAAAGAATGTGTAGAGAGCCAATAGAGGCCATCGATAACGAGAATGCTACATTAACATATTTGCCTAATTATGCAGGCAAGGGTTCTTCCATAACTGCAATTGAAGATAATCAGTGTGTTAGTTTGTTCTCCTTTTTAAAATATCAGAACTATAAAAAAGAAGCATACCTTTCATTTTTGTGGTTACTTCAGCTGAACCAATTTCAGAAACATTTACATTCTTAGCAGCAACTGGTGACTTGGTTGGTACATCAGGAAGGTCCAACTTCTCCTCATGTACCTCAGAAGAAACTGAGGTAGGCACTTCTGGTAAGTCTTGAAGGATAATCTACACAAATGAAATAAATGACATCTAACATTCTTATACTGTGTCGATATGTAATCAAAATATGGATTTGGTAACTCCAACTATAACTAGTATTGCATTTGGAAACTTCCAAATGAAAAAGAAGTATAATCATAGTTGCTACAAACATGTAAAACATGCGTACCTGACTTTCTAAGTTCTCAAACTCAGCTAAAATCTCTTCCTCATCTTCTGCTGATAATGTTTCTCCCAAAACGGCATTTATTTCCTGTAACAGATGAAAAAAGCAAAGTTAGAAAAGGCAATAGAGACTAAATTATAGACAAATGGAGAAATCAAACTTATTTTTCAACTGATCAAGTTTCCAAAATTTTTTACAAAATTATCACATTGCAGCCTTTTGGAACAATGAAGACACATGAAAGCATTCCAAAAGCGGGAGGAACATTGCAGCTATAGCAACAACGAAGACAAACGCAAGCATAATGAACAAAAGAGAGAGACATTGCAATGCGATGGATTTTTAAGTCACGGAAAGCATATATATTTTCAACAATAGAAAACGTAACAACTTAAATTATTTATGATAATAGAAAATTGCATAATATAAATTGTTTTTAACACGCTAAACATATCATTATCACAATTCATCAACATAAGAATATAAAAGATATGCCTTCAAAGTTCAAACTCACATCTTGATATGCTTTAGCTTCAGCAGTGTCATCCATTAGTTTTTGAATATCATCCAAGCTGATCTCACTTTGCAATGCTTTAATTGCATTATTTCCTGCCTTTAAACTGTCAAATACAGCTTTCTGCTTGCTGGCTAGCTCAATATCTGCCAACTGAGACCAGAATTTTAATGTAGTTTCTATAAGTTACAAGCACAAAGGACATCTGAAAATGACCTGGATATAGATATGAACTTGAATGGAAATTAGATCTACAACTTTGCTAGATATTAGGTCCTACACATGTCAATGATGCTAAACAATCATATGTATAACTTAATTGAACTAGAAAGTGATTATCTTACTTGTTGCTCGACATTAATTAGCCAAGTGTCCACTTGCTTCAATAATTCTTCTTGTGCTTTCTTCTTCTTGAGGACAAACAAGGCCCTATCCTTTCTCTTTTCACGTATCAACTCTCTAACAGCTTGCATCTCTGCTTCAATTACAGCTTCAAGCTGGATGAAGGAAAATAGCCACAACATAGTGATTATTGGAGTTTAAACAAAAGCTACACGATCTTTCTATACTGATCTGAAATTCCCTGAACAAGGTGAATATGTTATACTCGATCCAACCAAGGGCAGACAATAACTATAAATATCGAACAAGGCCGAAAACAATTACAGCAGGGGAATAAGATACAGTAGTAATAGTTCAAAGCCTGCATGTAGACTTTTACCATTAATACCATCTAGAAAAAGCAAGCAGTCAGACAAGCAAAGCAATAAGAAACAAGTCAATGGAACCTTTGCAACAAAGTCAAGCATATCCTCGGCCGGATTAATACCGAACTATCTAGTTACAGACACAAAAAGACTAATGCCGCCTCTCAAACATACACTCCCTAAAGCAATGCCTGTACAAAATACAGAATATTTGACACAATAACACGAGCAACAAAAAATGGCATTAGCCCCATATCCTCTGCCTAACAAAGTAAGCTTCCAAGAACCACAAATCCTCCCATAAATGTAGTAAAAGATCATCGATTTCACTTATAATTGGTAACAAAATGAATGGAATTGAATAGCTCGAGTCGAAATCAATTCAATTCCAGTTGATACATTCTAAAACAACGATTCGACTCTAATTTGCATGAGTCATCAAAACATAAGCTTGCAGAACAAGAAACAAGAAAGGTAAAACCTTTCGTTGGTAATCAGCAAGCTTGCGCCTTTGGGTCTTGAGGGAGAGAATGGCTTTATCCACCTCGGTGATCTTGGGTCTCTTCACAAACATATTCCCCATCTTTTCGATAAACCCACAATCACGGTGAAACCAAAAACCCTAAAAGATGATTTTTTTTGAAGGAATCTAAACGAGGGCTTGCTGCTGATTTTGTCAGAGATATGGAAATCGGAATCCAAAATTCACTAACAAAAAGTCTCTTCGATTTCTTCTGTTGTATGGCGACGAGTCCACACTCTTTCACTCTGTTTCGTGAAACTCGACTTAAAATTCAATCACACTAAACACTTAATCCGTTATTTTTGGGTCGGATCGGGTTAAGGCCATGTCTGATCCGAATCATGTTTGTTAATCTTGGGCCGGTCGGAAAAGTAACTTTAAGATAAATACTAAAGTATACAATCTTATGCCTTTTAATAATAAATATCAAATAATATGAGTATGGAATGGAGGGACACAGCTCTTGAAAGCTAAGGTCTAAGAGGGAAAGCAAAAGGCAGAGGCTTGTTAGAGAAAAGGAGGCAAAAATGTCTGTCAAAGGAAAGCGAAGGGACGACGAGGACTTGTGTGCTTCAGATGACAACTCCGAAGGCCACGCGCCGCCCAAGAAAGCCCCAAAGACTGCAACTTCCGACGATTCTGACGACATCGTCGTTTGCGAGGTTATACCCTATTGTTATTTTCAACTGTTTATGTGCTTCCACGTTACTTGGAGTCATAATAACTTTGTTCTGTTGCTGTTGGAAAAAAAAATGGAGCAGATATCGAAGAATAGGAGAGTGACAGTGAGGAACTGGCAAGGAAAGGTGTGGGTCGATATTCGGGAGTTCTATCTCAAAGATGGCAAGCAGTTGCCTGGCAAGAAAGGTCTTTTTCTTTCTCTTTTCTTGCATTTCTGCTTTTAAAGTTTTATATTTTCTTAGATTTTGTTGAGCTTGGACCTCCTTTTTGTTTGCTTTTATGTCTGCTTCTGTTTTTTTTTCTTGTTCTTGTTCTTGTTTCTTCTTCTGGGTTTTCTTTTCTTTTCTTTATTTCTTCCTTTTTTTTGTATCTTTTTTCTGTTTGATGTCTGGTTCCCTATGATGTTGACTTCGTGGGAGGACATTGTCACTTTTGGACCTTCTTTCTGAAAGGAAATGATGTTTGGAGACATGGGTAGATTTCAATGACAATCGAGCTATGACATGGTCTTTGCTAGTAAAGGATCTTTCCTAACATTTTACTGGTTTATACATTGTTTAACTGCAAATTTTTGGTCAAATTAAAAGACACTGATAGGGAAGTTACATATTAGAGGAGACTTTTTAGCTATGAATTACATAGATTGTTTCTTTATATTGTTGCCTGATACTAAAATTTGTTCTTCCTCTGTCATTAGTTTTTTGTTCTCACCTTCAAAATCTTCTGTCTACCAATCCGGTTTCACTTGCACTTTTGTGATAATATAACGTGGTTACCTAAACTAACCTGCATTCCTTTAGTTTCAATGTAGTTTTCTATTAGTCAATGGTTATATTGTTAGACTCTAGTTTTGATGATCCTTAAAGCTCATAGTGCCGGCCTTATATGCTGTTTAAGTCCTAGACCAAATGTAATTATTCAAAACTTTCACTTCGTTACTTTTGGTGGGAAATGTACTCTGAAACTTCTTTTACATTATATACTCGGAGAAGATGGCTGATGAAATGTTGATGTTTGCAAATGCGTATTGTGTTCGAGGATATAACAGAATTTCCCCATTCTCTCTCACGACAACTTCTTTTACATTATATACTTGAAGATGGCTGATGAAATGTTGATGTTTGCTAATGCGTGTTGTGCTCGAGGATATAACGGAATTTCCCCATTCTGTCTCCCGATCAGGACATCCTCTATTTCGCGCAAAAAGTTCTGATTAAGAAATTGAAACAATTTACAATTTATAGATGAAGCCAGGGGGGCCTATAAGTTGTTGCCCAACCCTCATTTTTTCTTAATGGCTTTTCAGAGAAAAGGCTTATGTTTATGACCGTGATTTCAGTGTGTTTATGGCTCATAATTCTGGTTCTTTACTGTGTAACAGAGATTTCAAATTGATATTAAATGAGGAAAAACTGTATTGTGACGAAATGGAACATTATGGTTCCCTCATTTTATGTGCTTCATTTTCTTGACCCGGGACGTTTAGCATTCTATTGTTACTGTTGCCACCACACTGTTTCTAGTTTGTTGAACAGGATTCAAAGTTTTAACATAAAACCATATGTGTATATCTTCGTGATAAGTTAAGCTTTATTACAGTTTTATTCCTTTAAGAATGCCTGAACAAATCAATTGTTGATGTGATATCTGAGATTTTTTTGGAAGATACATAAATAAATATCATTGAAAATGCCAAAAGCCAATCAAAGCAGTTACAAGACTATAGGAACAGTAGTTATAAAACTATGAGCTTAGGAAACCAGTCCTCATAGCAAAGCTAGAAATTAATCAAAAACAGAGAAGACCAATTATGCTTTATGGAAGAACTTAGGCTATTAGTAACTTGGTTGGCTATTAGAATCTCTGATCCAATAGTAAGTTCTATTTGCAACAACATATTTGTCTGTATAAACATTCCTGAAGATTTTTTGGTTTCTTTCAAACCAAATCGAATAAAGAGAATAAGTTAGCTTTAGACTCAGACATTTCCTATCTTCTCCGATCCTTCTATAGAGATTTTCAGTCCAAACCAAAATATTTCCCTAGTCTGAGATTTTAATACCAATTCCTTTTATAGAGAGGGTGAGTCTTGGAACAACTAGTAAGGTTATTCCTTTGTGATTAGAAGGTTCGAGTTATAGAAACAATCTCTTTGTAAAAATGCAAAGAGAAGGCTGCGTATAATTGATATCCATCCCTCATACCCTTGTAAGCGGGAAGTTTTGTGTATTGAGGGGTTTGTTGACTTTTTGAAGGAAAGGCTTAAACAAACTCATTTTTATTTCCATAATACTTTTAAGTCTATTCTTAAAATTTAACCATATATGTTCTTGACCTCTGCGAATGCTTGTTTGTTCTTCCAGGTATATCACTAAGTGTGGATCAGGTACATGTTATTCATCTCTCAAATTTAAATTTCATTTTGCTATTTGTACATTTTGACCTGAATTTGTTCTTGTGTAGTGGAACGTACTTCGAGATCATGCCGAAGAAATTGACAAGGCACTTGCTGATTCTTAATGGTAACTATATGGGGTGATAATGATGTAGCTAATGAAATGTGTTGTCTCCGGTGTATTAGCATTTTGGGTCTTGATTGCTGGAACCTGGAATGGAGTCGTGGTCAGATACTATTTCTTATTGTGTTTTATGGGTTTGACTGGATCTATATGTAAGATAAGGATATTACTGGTGGCAGTGTCTACGGGGTTCACTAATTCTGTGATTCTTGGTCTGTGAAGATACAATGTTAACTGTGTTGTTAGGTTCTGTGTCTTATATTCCCGTTGAGGCGGAATCAGTCTTAGACTCACCCTCCGAACACAAACCTTCATCATTCTCTCTCAAGCAAATTGTCTTTGGGAATTGGTTGGACCACTTTGAATTTTGTTTTCAGGCTTGAAACTCAAACGAAGCCATCAATGAACTATGGCTGTTTAGATGTTCAAGTTAACAAAAGCCAAAAGCTCTGTTCTTGCACAAGAAGTGGCATTCACTTGCACGATGAGCTATGATTGTTTTGGAGTCGAGAGACCAATTTGATGAGTTTAAACTTTATCAGTATATATAATGCACAACTATATCTCAATGAAACTTCAACGCAATTATTTACAAAGAATATCCATCAGTTTCTGATTTATTAATCCAGTGCATTAACAAATTGTTCATATAAGAAATGAACTAAACGCCTGTTATCTTCAACGTGCATTCTCCTCTCAGAATTTCCCAGAATCACTTCCAAAAAGTAAGGAAAGAATATAAAAGAGATGGTTCATGCACACGAGACAATTGTGTCTCAGTTCCTGAACACACCACCGACCAGACAATTCACAAGGTTTTTTAAATATTAAGTGAAGATGATATTTTAAGAAAGTTGCATGTTTGACTCATGATCTTATGTTCTGATATAAGACCTTCTAGGGGCAAAAGAACAAATTAGTTTGTGACAATATGAACTGCCAAGATGATTTTTGCATTATCTAGTGCACCTCCAATCCAATTGCATCAGAGCGGGGATGCTGAGAGATCCCATGTGAAGCACTCTAGGCAATATCTGTCAGATACAGAGACATAATGGATCAAACCAGGGTATCAAATTGTGAAGTATAATAGTCGGAACTCGGAAGCCAGAATCATTATCCCAAACTTTACCTCTCCCAATCGAGCATTAATCTTCAACGGAACAAAGTCATCGGCCCTTGTTGCACCTAAATTTACAATTGCAGTCACAGCGCCTGCCTCATGAGCAGCTCTGCGATGTTCAGTTTCAAATCCTATTAGTGGAAGAGCCGAAAGACTTGAAAACTAGATGCAATTGTTACAATCTTCCTGGATAAAGGAAAAACAGATACAACACAAGATTTCTAAGATTCTTCGAACTGGTATGTGCAAGTAATCAAATTGGTGTTGCTGAAGCTGATCATATACTTTGCTCGGTAGTGTCTAGTGTGAATTCATATTTTGAACATGAAAAGCTTTGCTGTAAAAGATGACTGCAAACTTGATTGGAAGAGAAATGTTGGGAACCATCCACATGCAAAGGATAATAGTTTTTTCCTCTCTGTAATCAGAAGAGTTCTATACTCGTAGACAACTGAGAAAGACAATGTTACTAGTATTAAAATCTTGTATCTGTACAAAACAAGGAGTGAAGAATTTGTCTTACAAAAAAAACTACCTGATAAGTCGGTAAGCAGACATGGTCATCAGAGATGATCCTAGCACAAGAAAAGCATCACATCCTTTTGCAGCTTCAACTGCCTTGTCTGCTCGATCCTTTGGAACGTTATCACCGAAGAAGACAACCTTCAATGGATCATGTTAAAAGTACTACCATTAGAAGTCTATCAGAAAAAACTGATAACCACCAAGTTCCAGAAACTTTTCTATCAGAAAAAACTGATAACCACCAAGTTCCAGAAACTTGAAGTTTTTCTTTACTGTGTTCGATAAGGTTGAATTACAAAATAATCATACAATGATTAGTGAATTATCAGCTGCCTAATTATTGACCTAGTAAAAAAAAGCCACAAGCAAAATGTTCCTATCTGGATTCCTAGTCATTGTCATCGTTAGTTACTGCGTGAAGAAGTAGCTCTAACAATTTTATCTTGGATCAAGTCAATAAAATACAAAGAACACACAAAAACCTGACAAGGTAACAAAGATATTACATCAGGTTTGAGCACCCCATTGCATTTTGGGCATGTAGGTATGCAAAAATCCTCCTCCCAGAATTTTTCATCAATCTCGATATCGCCATCAGGTCTTTGTTTCATGCCAAAGCTCTTGTCTGACCCAGGACTGCCATAATCTAAACTTTCAATTGCTGCAGCCCACTGCAATTGAAAACCAATTTTCTCAACAAGCCTTCGCCAAAGGTCTAATTAACTGACATTGGATGTGTCGGATCAGAAAATTCGGGTATGTAGTATGTAAGAAATTGAATGCTCAGTAACCAACCTTTGGATTAAGGGCCTTCAGTTGATCCTGGAATAAATTCCGACAAAATGAGTAACTGCAATCTATACAAATGACAATATACACAGTCCCGTGTAATTCCAAAGGATCGCTTCCAGCATGATGATGTAATCTGAAATAGAATGTAGGTCAAACTATGCTAACGGACCTCAATAGCCACCAAATTGCCGATACAAAGGAGAAACAGCTAGTTACCTATCAACATTCTGTGTAACCATAAAATTAATCCGACCAGCTTTTTCGAGGGAAGCTAAAGCAAAATGAGCTGCACCAGGCTGAGCTGCAATAAACCGTCTCCATCCAGCATAACTCCTTGCCCAATACCGCCTGCGAATGCGAATTGAACGGAGAAACTCCTGCTCGTCGCAGTTTCAATGAAATCAAATCTTTAGAACAATAAGTTTCTATTTATCTTTTTTTTTCATTGCAAGAGAAATAATTATAAAGTACTGAGAGTCAACAACTTTACAATATGTTGAATTGAAAAGCATCGTGAACAACTATTTGTGAAAGTCAAATAATAGAAAGGATAAAATCAGAAGTTCCCATTAACACGATTTCCTCTCCAAGTACCTGGAACTTCAGTAAATCAACCTGCACTGATCAGAGATTGTAGATTTCGATTATATTATCATCTAAACATTTTCTTCCATCATCTAAAACATTTAGCCAAACAACATTTCGATTATATTACCAGCTGCCTATAATACATGATATTTCCTACCTCAGCCAGTCAGTTTGTCCAACAATGTCCCTGTTTTAGCCCCTTTTTATAGTGAATTAGCATAATTTAAGCTTCAAATGATACAGAAAAGAACTAGAAATAGTGTCACATGCCTTCAGATCACCTGATGGGTAATTGGCCGGAAACCAGTGCTGTACGCTCCATTTGGGCTATGAAAAAGGTAGAATACACAAGAAGTCAATGTCACAAATGTAAAGAAAGAAAGAGGAACCTGGCAACGATAAAGTTGAGGTCATAACACGAACTTGAAATGCAGTACTAAAGACAATTAGTTTGAGTAGCAAGACCAATGCGGTAATGCTAGTTTATTAATTAAAGGAATCAGTTGTTTCCATTCTTAAGATTCTATAAGCTTATTCTACCTACTAGCTATTTTGGTCTCACACACCAAAACTACTTGGTGGATCCTCTTTTTTTCATGCATACGGTACCAATCAGAGTGATCCTCAAAACTTTCCAGCATTCAAGAAAAAACATTAACAGCTAACTAACCATCAAACAAGCACGTCAACCTTATCAGTCCTAGTACTACTTCAATCATCATGATGATCCACCAAAACTTCTCACTGATAATTATAACTGTCTCTACTGTCATGGACTATTGATCTCTGAAACTCATAAGGACAAAATTATACTCAATTCCAAACATAAGAGCTTCTGTCATAAATTACCTTCTAGGCAGTATGGGATTCTACAGAACCCCTTAATCTTGCCCTTTCAGGAGTCTACAAAATATGAACTCAGGTATGTTGCCTAAATTGTTTCCCTAAAAGTAGTCGCATTGGTAACTATATAAAAGCTAAGCAGAACAGCAAGCAGCATTCAATCATGAATTTATATCTTCATCAAATTGTTTAATATAGCAGATACGATGAAGAACCTTCTATAATCAGGAATTCCACACTCCGTACTTATTCCAGCTCCAGTCAGTATCACGAGTCTAGTGCTGTAAGAACATAGAAAGATACACACGGTCATGACATATAGAATACATTGGCACGTGGCAGCAAAGAAAATTGCAACTATCCTTCGAACCAAAAGATAACTGAGCGCAAGATTGACCTCTGATCAATGAACTGATACAAAAGATTGACATCATTAAAGCTTGGAGGTTCTGCATCAGGAATTATCTTCTTGTCCCTCAAGAAGCTTGAAGGGACTTTTTCTTCATTCCCAGATGACGTCCCAGGAAATGTGATACGACAGGATGTCTGTACAAACTTTGCAGAGCCCTGAAACGAAGTAATTCCTCTCCCTATGATCCAAGAAATAGAAGGTACAAGAGTCTTAAAACAACATCTCATGAAGACAATACAAAGGTTTATAAATCATTCTTACTCACTCAAGCTACTACGGGTGAAAAAGATAAACATCACTTGCCTGTTACTACCCTCTCCAGCACCCACCTTGCGCTTCTAAAGATCTGAAAATTCAATCAAACAGCTTTAATAAATAAATAAAAAACCAACCAAGCAACAGTTTGAAGCAGCAAATGAGCAAATGGTATGAGTTAACACATTTCCATCTTCCATTCCCAATTTAGCTCCAATTCAACCATCCAACTCTATATCTCTCTGGGTTTTAAATTTGAGACGGATACAGAGAAGTTCACTGCCTCTAAATTCCTCTTGCAAAATATAAACTGAAGAAACAAAAGAAGAAGAGAAAGCAGAACATACAGAGAAGGGTGTGTTCGAAGAGGAATGCAAAAGCATGGCCTGCTGCTGTTGAGAAGTGTTAATGGAGAAAGCTGAAATCTTGTTAACGGCGGAGAACGCGGTGGCAGGACAGACCATCAGCGAAGGATACACCGCTTGTCTTTGACGTGTAGTGTTCCACGTTGCACTCTTCTCCACCGAGTCACCGACTATTTTATTAAGCCATAAATAGAAAATCAAAGAATGAAATATAACTACAAATAGATCTTTTTTTAAAATATTTTTCACAACATATTTAATATTTAACCACAAATAGAACAGAAGTTGATAAGCCGCCACTAAAAGCTGACCAATAGCAGCCAACTGTGAGCTAGCCAGAAAAATGTCTCATCTCCAGCTACAAGCTCACCAATAAAATTTCGATGGCAATGGCTATTCGAATGTGTTACTGTTTCTCATACCAAAGACACTATCTTCAAAAGCATGACGGCTTCTCTTTTCCTCCCAAAACCTTCTTCTCCACTCCATTGCTCAAAGCTTCAATCTTTACCCAGAAACACAATGACCCATGTAAAGAAACTCAATTACCATCTCATTGTTTGAGCAAGAGAGAGCTTAACCTCTCAACACTTGCGCTAATATTAAGTGTGTTATTCCCCAGCGTGTCTTTGGCTCAGGAGTTGGCGCTTGAGAGGTACACTGATTCCAAAGAGGGGTTCACCCTTCTCAGACCATCTTCTTATGTCAAGGTGCTTTTCATCCCCTGTCTGTCTCTGTCGCTCTCGAGGCTTATGTGTGTGTGTGTTTGAGGTTGCTCTTTTGCCAAGAATTGGGTTGTTTTTTTGTATAAGAATAGGTGGATAAAGCAGGAGCAACTGTTTTGTTTGAGGAGGTGAGCAAAGGAAGTAATAACATTGGTGTTGTGGTGAGTCCAGTTCGTTTATCGAGTCTTGGTGAATTTGGGAGTCCTGAGTTTGTTGCTGATAAGCTTATACAAGCTGAAAAGCGCAAGGTAAGGGTCTACCCTTTTTTTATCAATAATGACTATGCAAGAAGTAAAAGGGATGAAATGAGATGTGATGAAGTTTAGATGTTACTTCAATGCTAAGATCTAAGGCTTGTTTTTTTCTGCACAGGAAAGTACAAAGGATGTTGAGTTGGTTGGAGTGACTGAGAGATCAGGCCATGGAGGTCTACAAGTATATGAATTTGAGTATAAAGTTGACAGCAGTAGAGGTGGCTTGAAGAGGATTTTTTCAGCTGCTTTTGTTGCCTTTAAGAAGCTTTATCTCCTAAATGTTGCTCATTCTGACAATCTAGAGAGTCCCCTTGACAAAAATACAAGAACCACATTGGAAGAAGTACTTCATTCCTTTGATACATCAGACCTGACATGATCATATTCATTTATGGTTGCTTAATTTTTTGAATCCTATGATCTCACATTCCTATGTAAGTTTTTCACTTATTGATCATTCCAAGGTTTATCTAAAACTATGTTTTAACTTTTAACCCCACAGTACTGCTTTCTTTAAGCTGGAAAACTTTTGTGCATTAGAATGAAATTCTGGTTGTTGTTGGTTGCATCTTAGACAGGCTATCAATTGCCATCAGAAGCAATCACCTTCAGTAGTGTGGCTTCAGAAGATACTCTGTTAAACTAGAAGAATAATAGGACTGGCATCCTTATAGAAATATACAGGAAGCAGTTTCTGAACAGCAACTACGCAACTACTTGCAACTATCTGACAATGTTATTCTAGAATAGGACAGATAGTAAGGAACTAGTTCCCCGTCAATAAAACCGGGAAGTTGAGGTGACATTGCCCCAGTTGCGATTTCAATTCCTTATAATCTTTCACCCATAGACAGTAGCTTGAATTCTTTGCCACTACGTCTTTAGACACCTCCTTTCTTTCAACTAATGAACTTGCATATCTATCAAAATCATCAGTCTTCTGCCACAGAAAAGCTAGAGCTGTAGGATCATTCTGACCTCTAACATTATCTAGCCACTCCCTTGCTTCTTCCACCTTTGCCCAAAACAAAGTGTCCTGAGTCAAGCTTGCAAACTTGCTCCTTTTGTAGTTATCCTCTATAGTTGCTCTCCCTTTCCACCACTTGTCAAATATTTGGTATCTCCTTTCTCTTCCATGTTTAATGTAATGGCCCTTGATACGGTGCATCCCTGTCCTATAGTACTCTCCAATGTCCAGTGGTTCCACAAGGAGCTTATAAAATTGGGATGCATTTACCCATTTTCTTCGTCTCCCAAAATCGTAAGGGAGTTGATTGTTTTCCATCATGTTGATAACATTATCCCAAAATCCAGCTAGCTTATGCCGATTCATATTGATTTTTGCGTCTCTTTTTGAGGCTCCCCTTAGTTTGAAGGAGTCATAATATCCCATCTGGTTATCACTTAAGTCACATAATGCTTTATACCATTCAATTTCTGCCCTGTATGGTGTTATCTTGGATAGCTTGATAGACAGATTGGCAGAGTTCAGGTTCGGTGCGCGACCCATTCGCCTGGCCATCTTCAAGCAATCTCTGGCTGATTTTGCAACTGGTTCCTGTGAATAGATTCAAGAAATTATGGGTCAGGAAGTATAAGCATTGCCAAATATTCACTTGGCTATAGCAATTACTACCTGGAAAGTTATTCCTGAGGACTGCAGTGCCAGTGCAACCCCTGCTTCATAGGTTGATTCAGGCTGCTCTTCCTCAGTGAAATCTCTGCTCTCCAGAAATTGTGAAGAAAATTTTCCTACATAGGCTCCGTACTTGAGATGATCTTCAATGCAACAGCTTGGTGAACCCGTCATGAACAACAAATGCATCAACTTGATTACAGACATCGCATTATCCACGCATATAGCTCCCTCTTCAGAGCAGAAAAAGTAATTTCCAAAAGGCCTGTATGAACCTGTCATTGCACCTTCTCCAGAATGAGCCAGAAGCTCTCTCAAAACATGACTGAAGACTTCATCTTTGCTTTGATCGTGAAGCTGCAAAGCTTCCATTCTGACCATAGACAATTGCCACATTGGTACAATCGAACGTAACTGAGGGATTATTGGAGCAACTGGGATCAATAGGAGTCTTGGCATAAGATCATATCTTGACAGTACATGGCAAAAGTTGCCACTCCATCTTTCCCTGAGAATTGCTCTTGAGAGACCCTCATTGCCTAGCAATGGAGCCCCGAAAGTGATGCAGAAAACCGAAGCACATGAAGAAGTTGATTGAAGACAAGAAAGGAGCCAAAGAGCACAAAGAGAAGCTGTGGTTCCTCCCACAGAATGTCCAGTTACAACTACTGATTTGCTTGTTTGTAATTTCAGCAACATCTACATGCACAAGGTCTTACATTTCAAGAGATTAAAACTTGTGTTCAAAATGTTTTTTGCTTGTCACTGCTCTTCTGTATCTCCAAATCGAGTCATATTTACATGAATGATGCTCTAGCTACTTAAAACTTTGGTTAAACATGTATTTACTCATCAACATCATCTTAATAACCAGTTCAGATATGCAAATTTAAGATTAAGTTGTGGTTATGTGGTATTTAAGTAGCTAGAAATCAACTTTCCACTAGAGATCCTTAGGAAAATGAGTGGTAAAAATCAAACAAACACCTTTGTAGCACAAAAATAGAACTGATACTTTTCAGTTTTCACATATTGCCTTAACAAAAAGGAAGTCAGAATTCTTAACCCTTGGTGTGAACAAGCCAAAGGAAAGGTCAAACTAAACATATACACAACATCTAAAGCATTAGAAAATTAAATGCCAATTCCATTTCTTAATAAGTAAATTAAATCGCTAACTTTAGGGTTAACAATAGTCCAGTCAAACCCGATCCCCCCACATGCGACTTGAATTACTTTGGTCAACACAAAATGATTGTCGTTTTGCCAATTAGAAATTTTGAACCAGTCCTAAAATCCGATCAACTCATTGTTGTCCTGTTAAATTTGCACAAGGTCGGTTTGAAAATGCTAACCCTAATTATTGCTCAAAGTTTGATACCTACCCTAGCTTGCTTGGCTGGGATTGGAACATGTAACAGGCGACCTCCCACCTAGTTAACAACTTCCATTACTATACCTCATTTTTTACAATTCCATTTTTGCTTCTCCTCCTATCCTATCTTTTAGTGAATGATAATGACACACAAGGTTCTAGTCATTAATTTCTAACATTTGATAGTTAAGTGACTGTTCAATTTGTTGACTGACATTTTCACATAAAAACAAAAAGATACAATACTTGCATATTCCCAGCAACCAGTCAAGAGCCATCTTTCATTTGGCTCCTGGACCCCTCTCCCCCACAGCCAAGAATTTCCAGAAATTCCTATTCTCATGATGTCCTTGTGTTTTGCTTCTTCTGGCAGATTGGAAAGAAAAAAGTATCATGTGGTTGTCTATAATATACATATCAGGATTTTAGTAAATGAAAAGGTGATACCTTTCTTTTCTTGACATGAATCAGTACAAGAGCAAAAGGCGAAATCCTTCTAACCACTTGAACCATCAATCTTTTTACAGATAAAAGAGAAAAGCTTTAAGCAACACTTTTGCCTTTCGAGGTTGTTCTTTAGGAAACCAGTGCAGTGGATCTTCTCCAAGATCTCAATTCAACCATTCTTTAAAGGATTCGTTTAGACCCTTTTCAGTACATAGATTAATACTAAACTTAGCTTAATTGTAATAGATTAAAGTGGAACCGAACCCAACTTTCCATGAACTTAGAGATAGAGACATGTCAGTTGGAATATAATGCAAATGCTAGGCAAGTCTAGCTAGTATTTTATAGTATAAGCATGTGCTTATTGTGCTGACAAAAAGAAAAGTTTCTAAGTTGGCGTGAGACACAAGGTTCTAGTCTAAGTCTCTTGATGGGCCATTGATGCCATACCCTATGGATGCTTTTATATCCAACCATAGTCGTTTTGGGAGTTGGACAGGCTGGACATATACGTTGGCGGAAACAGGGGAAGGGGTCAGATTTATCCTGACGGGAGAAAAGGACACTTACCAATACGTCAATGCTATTAAATTGTTAGATTGACTCAAAACGGACCCTACTAACCCTTAGTTTCAAAGTCAGGATTATCATCATCAAACCAAATCATTCAAAGACTTGAGAGTTGGATTCATCAAGATCACCATTTGCAGGAAGAAAGAGTCTATCAGAATTCTCTCACTTTCCTAGCAAGCAAAAGGCAAAAACTAGGATTATCTTGCAGAAGTTTTAGCAGAAGAAACACTAACCTGGTTTCTGAAATCTGGATTATTGTACATGGCCAAGAAGATATGCAACAACCCACCATGCACCAAAACAGGCTCCGCCTCCCCATGATCACTTCGACATGTTAACGGAGGGAAAAGCTTTTCACCCTCCCCATTAAGTTGTACCCAGTTCCTGTCATCATCTGGAGACCCCAAAACCTCTTGAACACCACTAAAAGCCACACAAACGGTGCTTCCAATCTGCTCTATTACATAACCATGATACGGTTTTTGATTTGCAGCACTGCAAAGCCTCCAGGATTCAGACAACAATGGGGTTGAAGCCAAGAAAGTGGCAAGCATCTCGCTGGTTTCAAACCTGCGAACAAGTAAGGTTAAGAGAAAGTGGGACTGCTTTTTTCCGGTCAAACTAAAGATAAGGGAGGAAGTGAGATACTTACGACGAAGCTTCAGTGTCCATATGAAGATTTGTAACTTGTTCTTCGTGTTGAAGTCTCCTGGAATTGTAGAAACTAGATATATATATATATATATATATATAATATACACACACGAGAATGTTTTAAATAACGGATTAGAAGTTAATCCGAAACTTTTAATCGAAATTAGATCAGATTAAATAAAATTAAAAAATAATAAAAACATATTATTTTTATTTTATTAATAAAATAATTTAAATTTTAATTAAAAATAGTTAAATAAAAATTAATTAAATAATTAATTTTAATTTATAAAAACTTATTAATTTATAAAAATTGACCGATTAATTAATAAACTGATTAATTTTTAATAACAAAAATTATTAAAATAAATTAAACTAAAAAGTTAAAAATCGAATTAAAAATTAGATGGTTTAAAAATTTTTCGATCGAACCGATATAACATTTTTGAAGCTTATACAATGTACGTAGTTGGTTTTAGTCGACTCCTTTTTTCTGATTGGTTGACTCAATTTATCATATTTAATATTTTTTATGATATATTATATTTATTTTTTTATAATAAATACTTAAGGATTCTTTATTTTTTCCTATCTTTTTTGATAAATTATTAAACAAGATAAGACGGAATTTTAATTATAAGTTCTGTTAAATAAAATGTGGAAATGACATTTTTGACCTTGTCGTAGATTACACATATACAATACATACCATGTGGGGACTTGTTTTGTTTTGTTAGAATAAGCATATGAACCGAGTCGTTAGTCAACTGGTAAGAAGTCAAAGACATTCAAAATCTTTTATTTTATAAAATAGAAATTTGTGGTTATTATTACTTTAGTTACTAAAATTGTTTGTAATGTGAACTGTTGGAATATCAAAACAAAGTTGTTTGTAATATGAACTGTTGGGATATCAAAACATGTCTCCTGAAAGAGAATCTGAAGTTAACTAAATGTGGCTTACAAGATTTTCAATGTCCAGTCATCTGCAATTCGAACGTTAGGCTTGCGGATGGTTACAACCGAAGACCGACCGGAGGAGGACGGTAGCCTAAGCAGTCCGAGATCAACTTCAACCTTCTGAATTCCAGGTTCAATGAGAGCAGTCTTTGGTCCAGGAGAGTATCCTAGCAGTATGATCCTTTCAATGACACATTCAGAAGAAAACTGGGGTTTGCCACTGTTGCTGGAAGCTAAGTTGAAGGATGTAAGCTGATCGTTTGAAAACACAAAGCGGCGATGGATGTATGCCCCTTGCAGGAAGTTGTAGCTTTTACCATCATCAACATAGAGTTCACCCTCTGCTGCTTGAGAACTGTTTAGGGCTATCACCTGCACAAGCAAATGACAATTCAAGTTTTTGCACAAAGTTTGTCTCAGATGCGTTCGACATGGCAAGCAGACGAAAATAAATTATTCAAGCGACAATATGGACGTTTGTCTCAGATGCGTTCAACATGGAAAGCAGACGAAAATAAATTATTCAAGCGACAACATGGAGGCATATGCCCCGTCTTTTGACAATCAAAATTCTTTCAATCCTGTCAATCATGAAAGCAGGCACTTCGACAAGAAAACATTGCTATTAGATCTTTGAAGTTTGATTTCACAATTGTGTTCTTTGCTTTTTGTGGACAACTCATTTTCTATAAATCTTGAAGGATGAAGAGGCTAGGACCAATGGTATAGTTGCCCAGTTCCGTTAACAATTGCTGCATCGTAAGAAAGCATTCTGCACAAGGACGATATGGCAGTTAGCTGCCATTGTATCCACATTTCATATGCTCTTAAATACATGGTACCAGAGATAGCCAAAAATCGTCAAGATTAAGCCTGTTGTATCCTTCTTATTTTCCCACCTTTCTTCTTGACACATGCTCACAAGAACACAGATACATATGCACTACATTCGAAAAAGAAAGTTGGATAAAAGAATAATTAATAGGTAACAATCAAAGACACACCAAGTAATTGCCATGACACCTTTACGATCAAAACTGTGCAGGTATGAATAAAAGTATCAGGCGTCAATTACATACCAGGGTGTAAGGATCATTAACCATTTGTGTGGAGCTTCGACGATAACGATCTTTTCTCGTTATGATAGTTCCAGCCCTCTGGAACGCAGGAATACTATCTTCTGAAGCTTCCAATTTGTAGGTTTTACCTCCCTTGTATGCAGTTCCAGTTCTGAAGTCAAACCAAGATTCTTTGCCAGGCAAGTACACTGATACATGCTTAGCTCGCTAGTTGAAATATTTGACACTATATTTTAGTCTGAGAGGCCAAATAATAGGAGAAAACAAAGGAGAAATCATATCATATCCATCTAATTCATCTAGTGTGGAGGAAGTACCTCAGAGTATATCCCTTGAACCAGGAGACTGTTTCCAACCATGAAGGCCTCGTCATTTCTGAAAGTAGCTTCATCAAGAGGGAACTCCATCCACAATGGACGCATAACAGGAATTCCTGTTGTGTTTGCTTCTCTGAATAATGTGTAGAAGTATGGAAGTAACATGTAACGGACATGGATTGCCTCCCTTATGAGCTCCGTATTCCTCTCCCTGTAGATATTTGAAGAAAATATAATAAAACTACAAATTCAACATAAGGACAACTGGACAGAACTGAACTGTGATAAACACCAATGAGAAAAAAGTGAATGAAATAAAGAAATATGGAGAAGAATGGGAAAAGAGAGAGGAAACGTATATTGATGGAAATGGAGAATACAAAAAATGATAGCTATTTCAGATGATATCCTCTCCTCAAGGACTCGGCAGACTGTTTCACAAAGTGACCATCGGTGCCCTCCCCTCCCCTCTGACAAAGATACATATACTCCTGAAAAGAGGATAACTGACTGCTACCACCTCATCAGGTAATGACAGCAATGAATAATGACAGCAGTGGTACTGGAATACAAAACAACATAGCCAACACAACTCGTTTTCCTGGTGATCATGTCTTTGGGCTAGGTCCTGGATTTTTCTTCTTTCTGCTGTGATATACAAATTGCACTAGAGGTCTATCAAACTGTTTCTAGTTGTAAGTTGATTTAGAGATGTAACTTAGGATTGTAGAATACAGAACCAGCAAATAAAACAATGTTTTTGGTTTTCATTTATCTATATTCCTAAGACATTAAGCCAATGATTTAAGACCATCAGCAAATTCTTAATACCTAGGGTCCAACACTTCAGCACAATAAAATAACTAGAGGCATTATGCATCCAAAGTCCTAATGCATATTTGTGCAATCATACTCTTATATCAAGGAACATGTGTCCATACTGGATCCATATCATTCAACAACCATTAACATCAACATCAAGCAAATCTAGAATCTCCAATAGAATATTAATTTTTTTTTTGGCATATAGAAGATCCAATTAGGTACATTAGATGTGCCAAAGAAAATCAGTAAGCCAGATAATTATTGAACTCATCAATGCATTATCTTAACTTCCCAGCAATGGATGACAAGGATATGGCAATTGCTGGGATAATTTATCATGTTGTTACAAGCCAAAACACGTTCACACAATGTTATAATCTACTTACAAGTCCAAGCACTCACTGAGCTTTGTTTAAATATATACGTCCCTACCATAACAAATTGGGTTTACTTTAGATAAAACCTACACAAGAGCAAGTTTTTTAATTTCCTAATTAGAACTAAAGCACATAAACAGCCCCAAACCACCATGCAGGTATACACAATTTTGTTATAGGTTCCCAAGACTATCAAATTAGAAGCTAAAAATGTAAAGGAATAGTAAATCCAAGTACAAGCCAGAAACATACGAAACGCTAGCAGAAGAAGTTCAAGAAGAAAGGAAAGAAAAGCACAAAATATGAATTAACGTAGATTATTATAAGGGAAGCAAAGAAAAAGTGGTAAAAACTAGCCAATACCCGAATAACCAAGGTTCTCGTCTCTTTGTGTCCAGGTGGGCATGAGCCCTAAAGAAGGGATAATAAGCACCAAGCTGGTACCAGCGAACTAACAACTCAGGCTCTGGATTACCAAAAAATCCACCAACATCCGCACCTACAAAAACAGAGGAAGAGAAATGCCTTTGTATAAGGAAAAAATAATAATTATCAGGATAAAAAGAAAGTATAATTGATTGACACAACAAAGGCATTGTCCGTACCAACAAATGAGATTCCAGTGAGTCCAAGGGTCAAAATCATTGGGACTGAAACCTTAAGGTGAACCCAATCTGCTGTGTTGTCTCCTGTCCAAACAGCTCCATACCTTTGAGTTCCAGCGAAGAATGCCCTTGACAGAACAAATGGCCTGTCTCTCCCATTCTCTCGTCTCAATAGGCCATCAGATGTTGCCATGTGGAAGTAGTAACCATAAGAATTATGCAATTCCCGGTGCTCTACGCCTCCATAATGTAAAGCATCTCTTGGCATTGACACCTGGTGATAATAGCTAGTTATTTCTTCCAGTGCTAATCTATCTTTTTCTTCGAGTCAAAACTTCATGAAAAGCACAACAACTTCAAGCTTTATGTACCTAGGATATTGCACGTGGGGGAAAGCAGGAAAAAAAAACTAATGGAAGACAAAGAAATAAAGAGTGTGACTAAATAACCAGCATACCTCTGGACCATTGAACACAGATGGCTCATTCATGTCATTCCAAATATGCAATATAGGAGTTGATCCAAGATAGTTATCGTAAGAGAACCTGTCTGACCACCAAGACCTGATCTCACGACTTAACATGTCCAAGTATGAAGAAGAACCAGGCCAACACCACCCGTCATAGTCCTTCCCACTAGCATCCTTCACGTAATACCCCTTCTCTGAAGCCTCCTTATGCAATATGAACGACTCATCCCTCTTCATGTGTGGATCCACAATAGTCACCATGTGCCTTCCCTTAGCAGCCAACTTCTTCTGCATTTCCTCTGGATGAGGGAACGAAACAGAATCCCAAGTAAAATATTTTTTACCATCAGTGTGCTCAATATCAAGCCATAGAACATCATATGGAATATCAAACTCATCAAACTTAGAATCCACATGCACCACATCCTCTTCATCCCTATAGTTCCACCTACATTGATGATAAGCCGTTGCAAAAAGCTGAGGCATTGCAGGTTTCCCAGTAACACTTGTATATTGACTAACAACATCTTTTGGACCAGGACCTACAAAGAAGAAAGCATCAACAATCCCAGCCTCACTCATCCAAAAAGTATCAATCCTATTCTCTACAGGAAGGGAAAGCCCATATTCTGAATCCCACCCATTACCCAACACATCAATCTGCATTTCAGCCGCATTTAACCAAAAAAATCCGCAACTTTTTCCACTCTTTCCATGAGATATCATCAATGGTATGGTCCCGTAAAGACCAAATGGTGATTCATGCAAGTACTCAAACACATCCAAATTAAACAGTCTGTAAGGTTCAGAGTGACCAATTCCAGGTCCTTTAGTTGGATTCAATGCAACACTAGTAGCATGTTCTGGTATACCTGAAACGAAATCAGCCCCATAAAACGACAAGTCAAAGCTGATAGATTGAGGCCCATAAGGTCTCGTATCATTATGACTCCTAAATCTCTCCTCCCAATCATCACCTTCTTTTTTGGCTCTTAACTGCTCAAAATCAAATAATTGATGAGAATTCAACGAAATTACCCTCACATTACTCGATTTCTCGCGGACATAAACCTCGAACGGATCGTGACGAAGCACCACCTCGTATCCGTCACATAAGTACACAACCGAGGAAGGCGTCGCATCCCCGTCGATCGTCTCCGTCGAAACCCTCTGAATCCGAACCTTTTTCTCATCGAACTCTGAGACTATTACATCAGGTACCTCGAACCGCTTCTTACGAGGGTGCAACGAAGCGTCTTCGTCGATTTTGAGCCGCAAGATTCCATCTTGATAGGTCGAGAGTGTGAGAATCAACGGATTGGATTGATTCTCATGACCGGGCTCGGGAAGGGTTCGAGGGACGAGCTTGGCAGTGAGGTGGCCGTCGGAAACGGCGACGTCGCGGACAATGACGGAACAGGCGCCGGGTTTGTGAGAGCGGGCGCGTTTACAGAAAGGAGTTTGGTCGCAGTTGCGGAACTCATCTTTCTTCCAGGAAAATGCTGTTTGGGAGGCAAGAAAATGGAGGAGAAGAAGTGAGATGAGGAGTCTTGTGATCGGAGGTTTCATATTTTTCCCTCTCACGACCACAGTGATCGCTAAGATCGTTAAAACCAGAGAGAGTGGTACATGCAAATCGGGTCGGGTATATGCGGGTCGATTAGATTGGCTCCATTTATCTCTTTTCTTTGCATTGAAATTATTTAAAAAAAATCCTAATTTACATTCCATTTATTATTACATTAATTGAAAGGCTATATATATATATATATATATATATATTTATATAATTATTCAATTAAACTTGAAAATTTTTAATTTTTAATTATGACTAAAGTTATTATAATTATTTAGTTTTAAAATAATTTTTAATTACATTTGCAATATATTGTAATAATTAATTTCAATAAAAATATAAAATGTCCGTACAATATAATAAATTGAATATATTAAAACTCAATTTTTTAAAATTATTCTAATTTTTATAAAATTAAACGAAACAATTTTAAATTCATTAACTAATTAAACTTTAAATTCAATAAAATGTTCAAATTTGATCCTACCAAATTTAATATTGAAATCGAACTTATACAAATCCAAACTATTTTCCCATCTCTACTTCCAATATTTAAAAGCCAAAACAAAGTTCAAACTTGTTCATTGAGCAAAATGATATGACCTAAACTCATATTCAAACTCGATCAAACCAAACTTAACATTGAGACAAAGCTACTTAATGTTGATAACGAAATGATTCAATTCAAATCCGAAGTCTTTTCTCATCTCTAGTTACAATATTTAAAAGCTAAAACAAACCTCCAAAATAAAGTTCAAACTTGTTAATTGAGCAAGATGATATGAACTAAACTCATATTCAAACTCGATCAAACAAAACTTAACATTAAAACGGAACTTATCTAATTCAACTCCAAAGTCTTTTCCCATCTCTACTTTCAATATTTAATAACTAAAACAACCCCTCCTAAACATAAGCATGTGAAATCATCATTATCAACTCTGAAACGTTTTAGAAATCGAGTCTCTACATATAATGATTAGTCTTCATATAGAATCTGATCTTCACACACTGCCATCTAAATTTCATGCTAGAGAATGAAGAGTACATAAGAAAATGAACCTAAATCCAGTAGATATAAACAAAACTGCATTCATATCCAATAACTTGTAGGAAATCTCCAACCTGGTTGAGCAAAATATGAAGAGTAATCTTTAAGAAATCACATTTTTAAAGAAAAGATGGAACTTATACATATGATAGAAAATGCAAGAAAATCTTGCTTGGCCTTTGCCTAAGCTCAAAAAGAAAATGAATTAGCCATAGAACTCAGATAGAAAGAATGCGCTTCTTTCATCTCTATACACAGAAAAAAGATAATTTTATATGTTTCTTTTTTTCTCACCTCATGTAAGCTGATAGACATATAACAACAAAGTTGAGTTAATGCTCCAGGTTTCATTTATCAACATGACTTCTATGCTAATTGTTGTTCGTTCTTAGATTCGATCGTGGTAACAAAATCATGGCAGCAGGCTCCCTGCCTAATTAGAACAATCTTCAGTTTCATTGTTGCTGTTCCTCTTGGTTTGTACTTCAAACTCTGCCCAAGAAACATCTCCAGATGTTGAGAGAGCCCTCTTCGACCAGTTTTTAAACCCTAACATGCTTTGCTTAAAGAAATCGGCACGGTTTCACAGACTTGAGCGCTTCAAACAAACCAGCACACCAATGCCTGTTACAACAACCGCACCCATGATAATACTATAGTGGAAAGACGACCATCCACTCTTCTGGAGGGTAGTTGTAGTCGGTTCTGAAGTTTCTTCCTTGCTTGAATCAGTAAAATCCAGATGCAATCTTAAAACCTGGGAGAGTGCGGGAGAGATTGAGTCATATAAAGCAATGAATAAAGTCTAATAAAATATTCTTTAAATTTGAATATTACTAAAACTTTGGTTTTTGCTTCAGCTCAGATATAACCCTAGTATATCACAAAAGGCACAAAGATACCGCACAAACTATGCTACCTTCAGTCCAGCAGATCTGGCATGATTAACGGCACTGATGAGGTCTCCATCAGTTGCAAGCAAAACTTTGTCACCTTCATCATCTTCATACTACAAAAGGGATTTTAAATAAGGCAAACTTTATAACTAGGAATTCAGAAAGGATTTGGATAAAAGAGTTATGTTATTACTATCTTACCAAAAGCTGAAGACGATCTCGAACATTTCCAGCACCAATCCTTTGCAAGACCTCAGAGACAAGCTCATTTACAGTTTCTGGGCCTGAAACAAATAGAATGCACAATGAATATGTCAAGCTAAGTTGGATTGAATTACTTCTCCAACAAACATTCTTTGAAGCTTGAGGTGAATATGCATCCAGATTGATGGTTTATTTTTGTATCATTCATCCTTTGTTCTGTGACCTTCTCAATTTTTTAATTATTACCAAACAATCATGCGCCACATATCCATATTTAGGTTAACATACAAATAGAGGAACTTATATAGCATATAATATGATCGATATTGCAATGAATCACCACTTACAGCAATTGAATCGATGTACTCGGCCCTTTGGATCCTCAAATTTGAAAGCGAATGAATTCCCCAGACCAAGGGATGGATATTGGAACTTTCCCGTTTCAGTTACATCTGAGGTCATCAATGCTGACATTTCACTGATAGAAGCATTTTACAGTGTTAGTTAGAAAAGTAACCAGATCACAAGAAAAGTATCACAGCAAGCAGAAGTTAATGACCTTTGAGTGTCATAATCCTCTGGTGGTTCTAAAGCAAGAGCAGAATCCCAAAACTTTTGCATCATCGTGTTTGCAACATCATTAGCTGCTCCAGAGCTACTTTCAAACTAGTCAAATTTCAAATGTGCATCCAATTTTTAGACAGCATTAGCATAAAACTAAAACAGCATTCACAAATTATCTTAACACAGAACTTATCAACATGTTGTCCTATAACGACTTTATGGGGGAAAAGAGTTGCATAACACAAGCATGAATGCACTGGTGTAGTTCAGTTTGAAATATGCTCCCAGATGAAAATCCACAAATACAAACTTAATTCCAAAGCAAGGACCAATAAAGTTTGATAAGAATTTCATAGGATCAAAATGAAACTCATCCCTTGTCAATCGGAAGTTCATTTATTTTTAAAAATAATTTAATCTATGTTCCACTTGCCATGCTTCATATTGCCATGCCTTTCATAAGACTATTTGACAGAAATGAGGACTAGTTAGTTGTACAAGAGTCTCCTGAAGTGGCACACATATCTACCACAAGAAAAGGAAAAAAGTTCACAAGCTTGAAAGGAAGCATAATTACAAATGTGGCAGGTTAGTAGACACTTCATTGATCTTTCTTTTTGTATTTCCTTCGCATTACACGATTCTATTACAAAATGTTGCATGCATAGCACAGGGTGTAAGAATAAGAAGAGTGCTTACCATTGAAATTGCAGCATGAGTTAGCTGAAGCACATCTATACATGCAACCACTAATCCTTCTACGCAAGAGAGTCAATAGATTGGCATCATGTGCAGTTTAATAAGATAGCTGATATTTAAATTTTCATTCCATGACTCAAAGAAGTAGGCAAACCTTTATCCATTACAGGAAGATGCAAAAACTTCCCATCATGCATTACATGCAATGCATCTAGGATTGAAGTCTCCAATGTTGCATATTCAGGGTTTGGTGTCATCACCTTTAGCATTGAAAAAGGGGGAAATCATAAAAATATCAAGAGAATGCACAACCTTACTGTCATATGCTTAATTCATTAAAAGGTTATCACTAAATTGTAGGATTAAACTTCACTCCAAGTAAAATGCTGAGTATCATAATTAAAATAAAAATCATGTATATTTTGCATCGACTAACTCATGGAGTTTGAAAATGCACGGAAACAAGTGAAAAGGAGTAAACAGAACCTTTTCCACTAGAGTCAATTCAGGAGAAAGATTTTGTGCAACAACGCGCATTAGAATATCCTTTGAACTGCAAGTGAGGAGCATCAACTGATAAAAGAACACCACAAATATACATAAAAACAACACCAATATACTTCCAAAACACATTCATGCAAAAAATTAATCTTGGGGAATATCAAGCAAATAAGATTCGGTTTAGAAATGTTACGTCAGTATTCCCAGAATTTTGTGCCCAGTAATAACAATGACCGAGCTAACCCGCAATTCCCTCATCTTTTTCGCTGCAACATAGACTGGATCTGATGGTGAAGCAACCGCAACCCTGTGAACATGTATAGCTACAGAAATTGGTACATGAAAACCCTCCTCTATGTCTAATTAAATGGACCAAAAGACAAATTAGCATTAAGAGTTACTTTGTTTGTTCACCGACAATAGTTGCCAGTGAAGGCTTGAACATCCGCTCCCTCAAAGTTTCTAGGAAATTATATGGAGCTGAAATAAAAGATAAGAAGCACAAAGCAAATACTATCAAATTGATATCCAAGAAACACATATACCAGTTCTGCAAGTGCTGCAGGGGTGAGATAATTAAAGAAGTCATATAAATAACACAAACAAGTTCAAAAATTCATTCCCAATCAAATTTCCCATGCTTCCAATATGTGACCAGAAGTTCATCTAACAAAAGCACCTATATTATCCAAGCCCATGAACATGGCTAAAATTAAACTATATTTCAATTTTCAAATTCTCATAATTTCATGATCACATCGATAAGCATGATTGATTTTGAACAAATAAACTAAATTATCATAAGCTTGCTCTTGCTTTTAGGCATGCAAATCAAAAAACATAATAGAAGTACAGAAAATTTGCTCTTGCTTAAAGTGATTAAATAGTTTAAGTGAAGTAGTTGCAAAATTCCATTAAAAAAACGGTACAAAAGGACAAGCAGTCCCATCAGATGTGAAGAGACAAGAACCTGAAAGTACCATCCAAGGAAAAGTACAAGAGAAACTAACATGAAATGTTGCTTCCCCAGTGGCGTTCGGCTCCTTCAACAGCAGCTGCAAAGGCACTTCCTTGCTCAGCAACTTTTTCCATTCTTGATATAGCATCATAGAGGCACTTGGTAATATCCAGCAATGCGATAACTTCACCATTCTCCACAACTGGGAGGTGCCTAAATTTTCCTGTTGCCAGGACAAAACACACAAAGGTGCCACTGAATTATTACATTTTTCTGATCAAATCAAAATCAACCACCATGATTTTATGCCATAAAATCAAACAGATGCAGCTAGAATCCAACCCTGAACCATCTTCTGGAGAGCTTCTATGGCTAACGCATCTGAGTTGACAAAAATTGGATTCCTTGTCATTATTTTGGAAACCACCGTCTGTTCAGGCCTCAATCCCTCTGCAATGACTCTAGCAGCTATGTCCTATTTCCAGATTCCAAAATAGTAGAGCCAAAGAATAACATACTTGGAATCATGAAGGAAGCAAAAGTACAAAGAACAATAAAAATAATCCACTATGGACCTTATCAGTAGCAATCCCAGACAGCAAAGCATGGGCATCAGTCAACAAAACAGCGTCCACGCGACGAGCTGCCATTCTCCGGCAAGCATCCGACACGGTGGTCCCTTCTGGAATTGTCAACGCTTTTGACAACTTCAATTTCTTCACTGTCCTCTCACCAGACCTAAACGCATTTCCAACATGACATCACGTTCTCTAAACAATGTTTATCCAAAGCTCACACCGAAACCATAAACTATGAATCAAACAGACCCAATTCCCCATAAAAACATATAAACTGCACCAAATCGCGAAAGAAAAAAAGGAAGAAACCTACGATTGAGACGGCGGAGACGACGGCTTCGAGTTGGTTCCGTGGCTGGGACCGTTCTCCGTCCCCGTCAGCGACGAAGACGACTTTTTGGACCCCGACGTCCCTCGTTTCAAGCTGTTTCGTTTGGGAGGCGGAGGAGGAGCCATCTGGCTGCTCATCTTCCCAAACTTCCTCGAACCAAATCCAATCCAAACAACAAATTAGGGTTCTATCAATCAGAATCGAAACCAATTCGATCGAAACAAGAGAGGTGACTCCAGAATTCGTGGAGACGAAAGGGAGAGAGAGAGAGATTAGGGTTTGAAAATGAAATGTGTGTTCATTTATTTTCCCACCTCAGCTTACTAATTCAAAATCCGAATAAGATTTATTAGTTATATAATTTCTCGATAATTTTGGATCCTGTTTTTTGTGACGGAGAAGAGATCGTGGCGCGTGACTTCTACGCTAAGAGCTGCAGTGTCAGCCGTTTCAATCAAATGCTCTATTGGGATTGATATCAAACTAAAATTTTGTTCCACAATATGTAAAATAATCTCTAAAATTTTTATAAATTATAAAACAATTTATTAACATAACGTACTGTATATTTTATAATTTTATATCAACTTTATTTTCAAAAATTATAATTTTAAAATAAAAATAATTTATTTATTTTATTAACATTAATTTTAAAATATTTATATAACCACTAAATAAATTTGTTACATTCATACAAATGTATAATAATTTGACTCTCCCTATATACGCTCTTTCGATCGAATCTGTTGTACAGAATTTACTTAATATGAAGTACTCGGTTGGCGTAATTTGTAGGATATTGTGTCAATCCAAAAGTTTACTAAGTGCGTATCCAAATGATAGTGACTACGAGTTCCTCCATTTCTAATAATAATAATAATAATTTGACAATTATGGCTACAATAATTATATTAATTTTTTACTTAAAAATTTGTATTCAACTGTTTTGTATAATAAGAATATGTAAGTTATATATTAAAATTAATAACAACAATTTTTATATCTAAAAATAAAATAAAGTTTTAAAATTTTATGTTAAATTGAAAGTTGATAAACTTAAATTTTACCACATCACTAAATATGTACTATGGTGTAATCGATTTGTTGTTTTATAATAATTTAGTAAAATTTAAAAAATAATGCACTTATACAAGTTATTAACTTTTTAAAAGTTATTACACATAATTATATAAAAATATTATAAAACTTAATTGTTTTTATTAAAGGTCTTTATTCTTTTAAAATATATTTAATTAACAATACTTTTATGAGGCATAATTTTGTTTTGTTAAATTTTTGTTAAAAGTTTTGACTTTTTACAAAAAGACTTAAAATTTTCAAAAGTTATGGTACCGGCAACCAGTACTATGCAAAATTGTCGGTATTGACCAGTATTTAAGAGGATTGTTTTGTATTATTTTTTTGTCGATATGGTATGAAATTAAAAACACTACTCTTAATTTTTAATTTAATTTATTTTATCTTTATAAATTGATTTAATTAAAGATAAGATTGCGTACTATTATATTAAATAATATAATTATTACTAAATAAGTGCTATTATATTACTTATTTAGTAAAGTAAATAAGATTATGTTATTAAAAAAAAGCTTACAACCCTAAAAAGTAAATTAAGGGAAAATTAATAAATCTAAGTTTATTTGAATTAGGGATGGCAATAACCTCGGCAAGTAGATCGAGTCCAAGCCCAACGAGACCTGAGCATGAGCCTGGCCCTACTGGACCGGACCATATTATTATTATTTAATTAAAGTGCAAAATGACGTTATTTAGGCTCGAGCTTAGTCTAGTTGGTTGACTTTGATTTTTTCACAATTTTGGCTCGTTGATTTTTTATTAGAAAATTTTCTTTTGTATATTTCTTACTCGTTATATATTATATTAAATAAAACTACGTTTAAAATAATATAAAAATATAAATAGATTATAAAGCCAACAAATTTTGTTTCTTAGTCCAAGCAACAGAGAAAACATACAAAGCAAGACAAGCTAGGCAAATGCCAGCCACAGTCTTCCACGAACTGAACCACTAATGGATTGTTGGAGTTCAACATGACGACCTCTTTGGCGGTGATGATGGCTCTGATGTGCTCAAGATTCACGACAATGGCCCTCTCTCTTCCAAGAATCGAGGAAGGATATGACAGAACAGGATCTAACGCCCTCAAATCACGACCTGGCAAAAATGTCCGTCTCATGATCGACGGCTTCCCTACTTCTTTCACCATTGTCTGTCCAAACTCCGACACCACCAGTCATGGCTTCACACCTATCCCTTTCCTTCTCGTCTGTATCAGATACATCCCTCCTCCTGCTCTATGCCCTGTCTCTTCCTCCATAGCCATGTCCTTCTTTGACGGGGTGTTCATAGTTTCTTCGTCTCTTCAACACTCTCCAACATCCTGCAGGGACCTTATATTACTTGTTTTCGTGGATGATAAGGATACTAGTTTTTAAAGTTATTTGATGGTATTTCAGTTGAAACTTGAACATGTGATAAGATGGTATTTACACAAGTCGACTTGTCAACTTACACAAGTCGACTTACATTACACAAGTCGACTTACATTACACAAGTCGACTTACACAAGTCGACTTATAACACCCAGCAATACTATTCATCTTCTTCTTCACCGAAACAACATAATTTTCTTCCATTCTTCTACCCATTTAATCACTTCTAATAGTTTATTAAGCTTGTTTATACTCACTAAAGCTTCCAACCATTTCAAAAACAAATTCTAAACCTCAACATCCCTAATCCAAAATTTTACTTCTCTCTCTCTCTCTACGGTAT
>JAOQMQ010000196.1:345661-359895 GCA_027563845.1 Erythroxylum subrotundum | reverse complement strand
CACAATACCCAATAGGTTCATACACAAATAACCGAATAATAACGAAAATCCGATTATCCATACACAATACCCAAATTGATTAAAATATGATAACACAATCAATTCCTAATGAGAGAAAGAAACAACAAAATAATTAAAATAATACTTAACCCAGGTTGTCGGTGTCGATTTAACCTTCGGATCGGCGTTGGGATGTTTAGCCCTTCATAGGTATTTTCCAACAAATAGCTTTAACCCCCCATCCAATGTCCCTAGCCAAAAACCCCTATTTACTTCTTCACTGTCCAAAGCTTCAGCTCCTTATCTTCACTGTAGCACCTGTCACTGTGCTTTTGATTAGACAAATAAGCATCTGCTTCTTAAACCCTTATGCCTTCACTTTGCTGCTTCTCTGTACCGAACCCGCAAGCCACCTAGCCAAGCTCTCTGTGCCTGCGCCTGTGCCTGGGCGCAACTGCCTTCACCGAGCCCCCCTTACGCCTGCTGCGCACACCCTTCACGCTAGTCTCCTGTTGCCTTTGATTTTATTGCCTATTTGTATCCCTTGTCTCACGCACGCAGCTTGCACGCTACAGCCCTTCCGTTCCTCCAGCTGTCCTCACTCCCTAATTTATTTCTTGTCTCCCTATGTGCGTCTACTGTGCGTTAATTTTTCGTTCCTTGGGTCACGCCCGCCTACTCTTTTAATTTAATTTTGTCCTCTATTAAAACGCCAACCCTTGTTGCTCCTTCAGCCTACTCTTCTTGCGTCACGCCAGTTGTCCTCAAGAGATTTAAAACCCTCCATGCTTGGGCCGACTCTCCTTTGTGCTACTCTTGTATTTATTTAATTCCTTTCTCTACTGTTTGGTGGATGGGACAATTAAGGGTCTCAATCACCTAAACCCTTAAAACATTCTGCGCGCTCTTGGCTTCCTTAAACGTTAATTAAAACACATTGTTGCTAATTTAATTTCTGCTCTCCTCTTCATTGCTGTCCGTAGCTCCCATTTAATTTTTGTCTTGTCTTTTAATTTTCTTCTTCTTCAATAAAGACAAGCAAAATAAATATTTAGAAAATGACCATATGTAATGCTTTTAACTCACTTTAATTTCTTTGCTCTCAAATTGTACCTAAAAACAAATATGAATTAAAGTGAGTAATTTAATCATTTTTGTATCAATAATCGCTAAGTAAAAATAATTAAAAATATCAACAATTAAGCCCATATCACATGGACACTTTGCACGTATATGTCCTCACACAACTAAGAAAGATGTTAAGTTGTTGAAGCAGACAATCCATTCTGCCTATTCATTCCTCCAACAACTTTGAAGAATTGATTAAAGAGCAATCTCAAGAACATGAGGACACCAAGTTTGCTATTTTTGTCTCAACATCAAAAGATGAAGAATCCTCTACTTTCTTTGATTCTCAAAAGGATGATTCTTTATACATGATACAACAGACTTGCATGAAAGTAGATTGTACACCAGTTCAACGACCTTATGTCCAGATCCAACTCTTTCAACAAGATAAATATGATAAGCCCATCAAAGCTATCGGGTTTATGGATACTAGATCCAGTCGTACGATCATGAAGCTCAATATTTTATCATCTGATTCATGGACTTCTCATGAAAAATATTTCACTGTTGCTGATGGTAACTCCTTCAAGATTAGGTTAATCACTAAAAGATGAATCAAAATTCGATTCTTTCCTCGATGTACAGTTTGGACTAAAGTTCTTGGAAGTAATCTACCTGGCCCAGACATTCTTATTGGTATGGTTACATACAGTAAAGCCACACATTTGTAGATCCTACCCACAGGCCTCAGGTATCGCTCATTTTTCAGTCCATATACTAAAATAAAAAATATGTTTGAACTTACTCAAGTTCTTACACGTTATACTGCACTTCGAGATAAACTGTTGGAATATTGTCCTGAATCTCATACATAGTTTTCTCGCCCATATCCTCTACGAAAAAATGATAACTTTTTCATAAGTATACCTTTTAAGAAGAATGAAGATATCAATCTTACGAAAGCCACACGTCCAGGGATGAACCCTGATGATCAGAAGCTCACGCAAGATCAGTGTGCAATCCTTTTGAAGCAAGGACTCATCGAGCCCACAAAGTCTGATTGGCTTGCCAAGGATTCTATGTCAATAAACGTTTAGAGTAGAAATATGATAAAAAGAGATTAGTCATTGACTACAAACCTTTAAATGTTTTCCTACAAGATGACCAGTTTCTTCTATCAAAGATCAGTACTCAGGAACAATTTCTTAAAAAAGTTGTTATCTTTTCCAAGTTTGATCTTAAGGCAGAATTTTGGCAACTAGATATTCATCCAACTGATCAGAGATACAAGACAACATTCTTCATTCCCAATGCACAGTACTAATGGACTATTATGCCATTTGGACTTAAAGTCGCTCCATCACTGTTTCAAAAAACAATGACCAAGATCTATGAGCTTATCCTCTACAATACACTAATCTACATTGATGATATCTTACTGTTCTCAAAGACCCATAAGGAATATCAGGCCCTTCTGGAAAGAATTTTGGATATTACTAAACAGTATGGAATTATGCTTTTAGTCTCAAAAAGCATCATTAGCACTACAGAAATGGAGTTTCTGGGTACGCATTTCAAAGATGGATTCTACCAGCCTGGTCCACATATTGCAAAATAGCTGTTACAATTTCTTGATGAATATCTCATTGTCAAACAAATATAACAATTCCTTGGAATTGTTAATTATATTCGAGATTTCATACCACACATGGCAGCTTATACTTTAAGCTTATCTAAGCTTCTGAAAAAGAATCCACTACCTTGAACTACGGAACAAACCAAGGTTGTCTAGCATCTAAAGCAGATTTGTCAGGATCCTCCACCATTAAAAATTCCTGACACAGGACAACGCATCTTACAGACTGATGCCAGTGATACCCACTGGGGTGCTATGTTCATCGAAGAAAGCAATGACAAAAGATATTACTGTGGACATACAAACAGTCAATTCAGTTCATCTGAATGCCATTATCATATCAGCTACAAGGAGATTCTCGCTGTCAAAAGAGGTATTGAAAAGTTTGCTTTCCACCTCACTCATTATCATTTTGTCATTGAAATGGATAACACCTCATTCCCCAAAATCTTTGATCAACCCAAGAAAAAGATTCCCAATAGTCAATTGCTTCACTGGCAGGAATGGTTTTCCTGCTATAAATTCTCCATCTGCCACATTAAAGGTCACCGAAACACCCTAGCTGATTATCTCTCTGGACCTAATAAACCTCTCTTGTTTGTCTCTTCTTCTTTGAAGCTTCTAATCCCATTGTATTGATTAATGGAGTTTCCTAGGTTTGCAAAATATAAAAAAGAATTTCCTCCTTTGTTTTCTCAACCTCCAACCTCTATTGCTGATCTCTTTCCATTACTTCCTCAGAGTTTGTTTTACTATCTGCATTTAACTCTTCTTAAATTTGACATCTTACCAGTTCCCGGTTATTTTGATGCTGTCACTCCTTACAAACTCATGTATCACATATATGACAATATCCATGAGTCTACTCTCTGGCATCTATGGGCTTTGTCTGCCCTTTATGCTTGTTCTGTTTCTTTCTCACCCCTTCATGTTTACCAACATCTGTCTGACCCGACCAATGCTGGATCACTTTTATGGACATTTTTGGAATGGTTCCAACCATTAGAAAAATGGCACATTGATATGTCCCAGTTGTTGACTCATCATCGTCTATATGACTCTTCTGTGGATAATCGCAAAGTTTATGCTATCTACCTGATCCATCGTTCATATTGTATGAGTGACTCTGGACAATTATGCACATTCAACCATATTCAATTATGGCATGCATCTACCGATTGACCTACAGAAAGCACCTTCTTGACCGAAGAATTACACTCTTTCTTAGACCAATTAAATCAGTCTCCTAGCTTGGTCCCATCTACAATTTGTACATCTCTTGGACCTTGTCATGAAGAAACTGCTCTTCTCAGTCTAATCATAACTCCATCACTAAATGAATGGACTTCAGTTCATAATAATGTTCTTCACATAAGAGCATGAGAAAATTTACTTTTATATATTTCTTACTCATTATTTATTATATTAAATAAAATTACGTTTAATATAATATAAAAATATAAATAGATTATAAAGCCATCAAATTTTGTTTCTTAGTCCAAGCAACTGAGAAAACATACAAGGCAAGACAAGCTAGGCAAATGCCAGCCACAGTCTCCCAGAATTGTGTTGGTGTAGTATCAAAGAGGGATATGTGTATATTCATCCCAAAAACACCCACAGCTGCAATCCCAGCATTTAGTATGAGGTTCAATATACCAAGAGTCACTTCCATTTGTAGTAACTGGTTCTGCTTATCATCCAACATTATGTTAATGAAATCTTCTGTGTCATCTACATACTCACTCATCTGCACATTTTATAACCAAAAAAAAAACCAAGAAAACCATTGTTTTTAGTTTCTCTATCCTCGAAAAAACAACATCGGAATAACATTATCGATGGAAGCTTGAGTGTTCTCTCTCTATTTGAGTATTAGACATAGGCAAGGGCTGTTTTCAATTGAATTAGAACATGTTCGTATAATTTAAATCACTAGCATAATATTTGGTTTTTGATTAGTTTACAAAATTGAACGATATCAACTCGACTCTATTCAATTCGATTATTTTTTAAGAATGTTTATGATTTCCCTCAAAAAAAAAAAAAGAATGTTTATGATTATTGCAAAATCAAAAATTATTTTACATTCTTCTTATTATGTTAATTTTAAAAAACAAAATTTAAGATGAGACGAAGATATTTAGAAGCATATAGAAATTAGTGTATACATACATGGGATAGTTTCTGCAAGATGCCATCTATCTCCGCAAAATAAGCTTCTAAAAGCATTTCCAACTCCTCAATATCTGGCTTAAAGCTAGTGTATGAGTCCGAACTATGAGAATCATCCGGCCTGAATGAAAAGTTTAATAATTAAAAAAAGGTAAAAGACATAAATTTCTCGTGTAGATTAAAAAATTTTCTTACAGTTTTTAATTTTTCAGAAAGTCTCATTCTCCTCGACTTCAATTAAAAAATAATGATGAAACACATGCAGTACAAATATCAAATGTAGACTAGTCACATGTTGTTTATATAACAATTTAACTTAACCCTTAAATTCGAATCGAACTAATTAAATTCGACTCAAACTAATAATTTCATATAATTATCTTAAATTATTAATTTAAATCAAATTTAATTAGTTTATATCAAGTTAAGAGTTAAGCTAGGTTATTGTATTAGTGATATTTTATTAGTTCATATCTTATGTTCATATTGTATGTATTTTATCGTTATTTTAATTTTTAACCAAAATTTGAGAGAGGATTGTTTTTGAAAAGTTTAAAATTACGAGCTTTTTTATAATTTTAAAGATTAAGGAAAGCTGAAAAAGTAATGATGATTGAAATAATATATTAAAAAATTAAAAAATAATAAAAACCTTTCATCCAGTAGTGGGAATCCATTGGTTTCTTCTTTCTCCTTCTGCGATGCTTGATCCATGAGTTGGTTCTCAAGCTTTTCAGTCAGATACATTTCAGCCATATCATTATCATCATCCAGAAGATGTTCCAGTTCATCTCTTACCTTACAAATTACCTATTTTATTTATCATTCCTATAAATAAAATAAGTATAAAATTTTTATGATTTGTATTTACCTTCTGCACCCGACCTGATATTGCTACGAGCCGACTTTTTATTTGTCTAGCATGTTCAAGATTGAGTGTGCTAACTTTTGAAGTCAAAGCATCCAAGGCAGGATAAGCTTCTTTTTCCAATGTTTGAGTCTAGGAAAAATGAAAAATAATAAATATATTAAAACTGTTTTTATATTAAAGAAGAAATCAAATTTAATGATAATAAATAGAAAAAATCAGTGTGAAAAATGCTTGTTTACCTCAGAGTCTAGACACCTACAAGCAGATTCAAGACAAGCCTCTAGTGCTCTGAACTCAAATGGTTGCGCCTTCTGACATGTAACCATTGTCTCTTTTGAAGAGTTCCATGAAGCTTCTGATGCATACCCTGTATCCATATCATTCTTCTTTGACTCCTTTAAAAAGGAAAAAAGGGTTTATGATGGGTTTTGGATAGAATGGATTTAGCGGACCAAATTTTAGGATCAGATCTCTTATTCCGATTATGATGTTCTTATTATGTTTTATTAAATCTCATCTATATTTAAAAGGCTGCATAATTAGAAAAATAATTTGGACCAACGCATTGTCATCGTTGAGAGTTGGAGATCACCTGTTGAATCATATAATTATTAGCAGAAGTGATTCGATGCACGAGATCTTCCACGAACTGAACCACTAAGGGATTGTTGGAGTTCAACATGAGGACCTCTTTGGCGGTGACGATGGCTCTGATGTGCTCAAGATTCACGACAATGGCCCTCTCTCTTCCAAGAATCGAGGAAGGATATGATAGAACAGGATCTAACGCCCTCAGATCACGACCTGGCAAACCTGTCCGTCGCATGATCGACTGCTTCCCTACTTCTTCCACCGTTGTCTGTCCAAACTCCGACACCACAAGCCATGGCTTCACACCTATCCCTTTCCTTCTCGTCTGCATCAGATACATCCCTCCTCCTGCTCTATGCCTTGTCTCTTCCTCCATAGCCATGTCCTTCTTTGGCGGGGTGTTCATAGTTTCTTCGTCTCTTCAACACTCTCCAACGTCCTGCAGGGACCTTGTGTTTCTTGTTTTCATGGATGATAAGGATACTAGTTTTTAAGGTTATTTGATGGTATTTCAGTTGAAACTTGAACATGTGATAAGATCGTAGCGAAAAAGCAGTAGTTTTGATAACTACCTTCCGACAATTTGCGGCCGAAGTTGAAGGTTATCCATAATCACGACTGAAACATCTGTGATCTGTCGCATATGTAACAATCTGTTCCAAATTTATTGGAAGTTACTTAAGTTGTCGGAGGTTAATATGGTAACGGCGGTTGAGGTTAAAAGAAATAGAATTCCTCGATTTTTTTTTAAATTCACTCTTTAATTTCATTTAAAAATATCGAACGAAATATTAACTCAACTATCTCTTAGATTTAACCGAACTAATTAAATTTAATTTAAATTAATAATTTAAAATAATTATAATAAATTGTTAATTTTAATGAAATTTAATAATTTAGAGCGTTAAAATTGAATTTACATAAAACTAATTACTTAAATCTAAAAATCTGAGAATTTAACCTTTTCTACATCGAAAAATTATATTTGTTATTCGGAAAATTTTTTGAAACTACGTAATAATTGTTATTAGTTTTTATGAAATTTTATAATTATTTTATATTTCTTTTTGATGTAGATTAAAATTTAGGAAAATTTGTTGAAATTCTTTGAATTTTACTAAGCATACAAAAAATAATAATTGTTAAGATATAGGTGATTATATCTTATTATTTAATTTTAGACATTATTTAATAATTAGACCTAATTGTATTTATATGGGACTCTTTCAAAATAAATTTGATAAGTTTCAAATTCTAATTCAGATGGGATGTGATAATAGTTATCTTCTGAAAAGTTTAACTTAGAATATGACCTCGTTTGGTTAACTACCAATTAGCTATTTTTTTAGCTAATTGTTTGTTTTCAACTGTTTAACTTTTCAAACAGTTAATAAAGTTGTTTGGAGAGTAGCTCTTTCATCGATTGATTGAAGATAAACAGCTAAAAATAAAAACGCTCTTATATAGGAGCGTTTTCATCTAATAGCCAAAATTTTAATTATCAAAAGCCAATTGTACCCTTTAAATTCTATTGCTAAGTTGTGTAATATTTTGCTATTTAAATTGTATTCTTGATTAAGTTATAATTAAGTACTACACGCGTCATATTTTTATTAGTTCTAATGTACAATAATTTTTAGTAAGTAGGACAACCTAGTTGAAGTTCCTAAATACCTGCGTTTTAAGAATAGTATTTGTTCTTATAATTGTTTTATGCAGTTATAGATTAGAAATAAAATATTGACCTTAAACGAAAATGAAAATAGAAAAAGTTGTATAAATTTCTCATAGATGATGAAACATTACAAGTAAACATGACTTCTCTAAAATCTAAATTCTTATAAGAATATTCAATGAAATACTAAGATATATAATATTCATACCTTTATAATTTTTTTTTAAGTCATGTCCTCGTAAGTCATTTTACACATAAACATTTAATACTAAACAACTAACTTTATTAAACATCTCTAACAAACAACTAATGCAATCCGTTGGTCAAATCAGCTAACAGCTAATGCGATCAGCTGATTGCCAAATAGGACTATGACAGTCGGATATTCAAGGATTATCGTTAATATTTTGTAGCTAAGATGCTCATCTAGGTCATGGAATATCTTGATTCTGTGGTTACCTGAAATAACATATCTCTGTTATATAATTTGGCAAAACTTTATTTACGATAGGTGTAGAAAGTAGAGTAGGTAATGGTTTTGATGAACATCAAGACTCTGGGTACAGGAACATGCGGAAATCTGAATTGTAGATGTTGAATCCTCCATCTACGAACAGACTGTGGCCACTGATATATTTGGCTTCCTCAGTAGCTAAGAAAAGAGCTGCATTGGCAACATCTTCAGCTTTGAGTGTCACACCCTTAAGGTTAGCAATTGAGTACATTGCCTTCTCTAGTTCCTCACTGTCACGCCCAACAAATTTAGTTGCTAAAGGTGTTGCAAGTGTAAAAGGTGCCAGAAAATTGACCCTGATCCCAAAGTGTCCTAGCTCAACCGCATCATTCCTTGACCGGCCTAGAACCGCATGCTTGGAATTATGTGTTAAGATATGGTTGCTATTTTCTATGTTTTGAATGACCATTGCGAGCAACTGGGCAACTGGTTTTTTTGGATGTTGCTGAATTTTTTTGTTAAGAGATCGCGTAATTTTAGGGTTATGTTTGGTTGATTGCGTGATTTTCTGCTGCTTGGTATTCTTTCATCCTTGAACGACAATTGAGGATTATTTTGAGTAATTTTGTGACTGTCGTTTCTGATTTTGGTGTGCAAAAATTTCAAAAGTTTTAACGACTTTGTAGTTATTATTTTTGTTGTTGTTTTAGTGCGAAAAATTTCAGTAAATGTCTTGGTTGTTGCAGCTCTATTGAGTTAATGTTTCGGTGATGAAACGTTTATTGATTTGAGACGCTTTGTGGCTGCTGTGCGTGAAATTTTTCAGTGACTATATTAAAGATTCATAGCAGATTTCTTGGTTGACAAGTTCCCATTCTTTCATTGATCAAGTGACATATTTAAGGGAGTTGTTTTTCATCTCAAGTGTTTTCGTTTATGTAAGATTTTGTTTAATCACTTGAGTTGTTTATTTTATTTCATAATATTATCATTAAACATTGTTTGAGAAAATCCTCTGTTGTAAATCTATTGTACTTCGGTGAAAGTGATTAAGCTAAATGAGAGCCCTGCAGACGTAGGCAAAGTGTGCCAAACTGCGTTACCAAATTTCTAGTGTTATTTGTTATTTCGTTTTTTATTGTTTTTGTTTTTGTTTGTGCTAGAGACGAACACGGTAAAATTATAAAGTTTGCGAAACTATTATTCCCGGCGCTTTTTCAACAATAATTAAAGTGTTGGAATTTTTTGTGACCAAAAAATCCGAATAGACATTCAAATAAATGAAATAGTGCTCAGAGAAAATGAATTGTCATTATTAAGAACTCTTTTTTTTGTTGATCTTATTTATTAAATATCGCAACCATGTAAAGGGAACGGGGAAAATAGGTTGGGTCGGACCGGATAAATCAAGAGATGTTAAGGAGTATCACCCTTCCTCCTACACATCATCATTCCTGAGAATGTCGTAATACACCTGAGGCTTTCTGTATTCTGAGATCCGAAGAGCCTGGAAGTGATGATACATGTTAAAACAAGTACAGAATAATCAAGAATTTCATGAGTTGTGTCTTCAAATCTTACCTGCATTGCACATGCTAGGTGGATTAGAGTTGGTTCAGACCAAGGCCTTCCAATGAACTGAAGGCCTATAGGCATTCCTGTCTCGTCATATCCAACCTGCCAAGTCAAAATATAAACTCAAGACAGGCAGGAACCGGAAGTAGAAAAAGATTTAAGATCAGATGTTTTTACAGGAATGGTAATTGCAGGTAGTCCCAGAAAGTTTCCTGCTATCTGAAACCGTACTAGTGCAGCTGAAATGATGAAAAACTTGTCAGGATTTTGTCTTTTTTGGAACCAGAACTTGTCAGGATTGGTGAGATAAGAAGTGTCAGGATTCACTCTTTTTTACTCCGACTATCACAATTTAATTTTCAAACCATAATCCGAAGCTTGGAAGTCCTGTTCCTACCTCCTTTTATGTAATCAAGCTCTCCAGTCTTTAAAGCATCATTGGGAATCGAATATGCAGTAATTCTGTGATTCATATAAACCAGATACAGTTTAGGCCAGAGTTGTTTCATATCACTTCTCTAAATTCAAGTTGATGGTCTTGAAAGTTATATGAAACAAAGCCATCAGAGATAAAAATGGTGGATTCCAGGAAGGAAAAGAACGAGAAATATGAAAGCTGATACTGATACTGATACTGATACCCTGTTGTTGGAGTGACAATGACATCTGCTCTGTTGAATACCTCCTTGTGTATTTGCATTTGGCGGTTCCTGTAGATGCATAGCCAGATTCATGTCATCCTGAAATTTGCTATATCAGAAGAAAGTTCATCAGAAAGTGCAGGATTTGAAGTTTCGATCAGGATGTAAAGTAAAACATGATCAGGGTCTTGTTTGGTTTCACGAAATCTGTAGAATTTTTCAGAGATCTCTTGATTGAACTGGATCTTACTGATGCTAGAACTTGAAACTTGAAAGAGAACTCCTGAATTATGGTAATACCTGAATTTCTGAGCTTGAAGATATTCCTTAGCACTCATAGAACTATAAACACGAAAAGCTAACCTTGCATCACATCCTAACTCTGACCTGTCACTGTTTCAGGAATTTATAGTGTTAGAATCCCAAGTTCTGAAGCTTTAGCAGAAAGAAAAAAGGGAGCTATGGAGGTCAGATGGGCTAACACTTTTTCCAGATAAGAGTTGAGTGAAGTACTACACTCTGATGCAATGGTAACATAATGTGCAAGACGCATTGCTTCTATATCTGGTACTGTCACCTCTACTTTCTTAGACATCAGAAGGGCAAAATAGGTTAGTTAACAATGAATAATGGCAGAACTATACCAATATAGATAGCAATGGACTGGGGTCTTTTCCTTTTTCTGGGGACATAGATGATCTAAAACTTGATCGGTTCCGGTAGGTTCGAAACAAAATGTTGTTTTTGACAATAAATTGAAGTCACTTCAGGCTGAGCAGTGCTGTGAAGTTCAAACTTGAAAATTTATTTTTTTAAACTCTTATCACAGCCCAAATTCTGGTAAAAATAGGTTCTATCTGGAGACTTCAGGTAGAGCCAAAGCTGAAATGGCAAGCCTACATATTAGGCATACAAATATGACTATACAAATATTCGTGAAGTCGTTAAGACCAGGGCCACAAGGCCCGAGCTTGAGTCCAAATGTAATTCATAGGCCTGAATCCAACCTGAAATTTAATTCATAGGCCTAATTCATAGGCCCAAGTTTGAATTTCCTTTTTGTACTAGGCTCGAGCCAGGTCCAATTGGATTTACCCATCGACTTCAAACTGGGCCAGCATTTTTTCCAAGCTAAGTTGTTAAATCATAGACATATTTATGTCATACCTGCCAACCGTAATTCTCGCAAAGCTGGTCTAATGCATAGGAACAACAAATTCTAACATCATCCCTGCAATCACTAAACCACTGATTGACCAGAAATTTCAGGTTAGAATGAAAGAAAAAGGAATCAAATGAATGGCGAAGCATCATTTGGAATGAATTTGTGATGTTGGATAGGAGTTTTTAGGTTAATAACCTTTGCAGATCTTGCCAATCTGATGCCAGAAATTCTGTTTGTTGACTTCAGAAGTGGAAAATATACTTTTGGCTGACAGGATCAAAAGCTCAAAACTTTAAAAGTTGCAACTTTTATGGAACTGAAATCACATTTAACTGATTGTTTTCACCTGCAAAATTGGTCTTCCATCTGATGAAAGTTGGCCATTGATGATTGCTGCATATCTGAAAGTAAAACCTTGAATGAATCTAACCCATCAATACTCCTGAAAAACTCAACCGGAAAACTAAGGACAGAAGAAGATTACTGACACAATAAATGCATCCTCTATGGTGCCTGCCAATATTCCAACCATCCCAACAGTCCAGTTCAGAGGAATAACACTGGAAAACAATGGCAAAAATTTGAAGTCAATTACTTGAAGAAGCTTGAAGGAGATGACACAGAAAAGCAGCTCTCACCCGGAATGGGGTATGCGTCCAAAAGTCGGTTTAAAACCAACTACACCACATAAAGCTGCAGGCATCCTTACTGATCCTACAAGAATGTCAACTCTGAGATCAAACAACTGTCTGAAGAATTCTGAAGGGAGTTACTGTAGAACTTACCTCCTCCGTCAACACCAAGAGCAACAGGACACAGCCCTGCAGCCACAACTGCTGCAGATCCACCTGAAGAACCTCCAGATATCTTTCCAGCGTCATAAGGATTCCTAGTAACGCTACACCAGTGATCACAGTAGGTGTATAATCAGCATCTTATTCTACTTGTTGAACATTTCTACTATCATTAAACAAGGGTGTTGTCACTGATAAATTGAATGGAAAATGAAAAGGAATTTCTTTCCAAGGGCTTTTTGATTTAGTTTTCAACTGGTATTTAATCCATTTGACACAAACCTGAAGGTTCCAAAGCCTGAATCCAGGTTTGAAATCTTGGTTGTCAGAATAAACAATTCCCTTTTGGAACCTTCAGGCTACCCTCCTGAACTCTCTTTTTCTGATATATCTAACTGGAAAAGAATTTTACCCATAATGAGGATTTATCCCACTCGTTCCAACTCCAAGCTCATGCATATTTGTCTTTCCAATAACTATAGCCCCACATGATCTGAGACGGTTAACGCAGCAGGCATCAGCTTTACAATGTCTAACTTTGTGCAACCACTTTGTACCTCCTGGAAAAATCAATTCATAGATACTAATCAAACAATTCAAACATATTCTTGGTTTCAACCAATATGTTAATCTTAAATTACCTGTTGTCTGATATGGGTTACAGTCTATTTCATCCTTAACGGCCACTGGGACTCCATCTAGAGCTGATAATGGTTTCCCTGAATCATACTTTGTCAGTTGAAACTTAAGTCCAGGAGCAATTTGCATGATATCAGATTCCACATTTTTATTAGGATTTCACAGGTTCCTGACAAGACTAAGGAACCTGTCACACGTTTCTTTCTTTTTCTAGCATTTTGTCTCATCATAGCAAACTTACAATAGTTATCTTCATCTTCAGCTCTAAGATTGGAAAATAATTTTGATGTTCAGATATTGTAATGAGCTTGATAAGGAGACAGGAATAGTGCATTTTGATCCTCCTGAAGTTTGATCAGTGACTACCTCTTTGATAGCGAGAAGTTGATTCTGCAGCATGAATCAGAATATCTTTGGAGTTGGAATCAATAAAGAACTTCATGTCAGATGGACCAGCTGAAGAATGCTTAATGGCAGATATTATACTCTCTGCAACCTGTAACAAATAAATCTCAAAACTTGATGAATCAACTCAGTTTGCAGGAAGAGGGTTAACAGAAACTGCTTAAGATAGTTTCAATGCTGTACCATAGAAGGGGTTGTTTCTCCTGAACTATAGGCATTACAATAATCCATGATAGTCCAGTGACGAAAAGAAGACTGTGAATCACTTGATACAGTTTCTGATGATGTAGGAAGACAATTAATGGCTACTTGAACTCGCTCAGGTGGTGATGAATCAGGATCCACAAGCTTCACTTCTTGTTCATTGAGCTCTGAAGTTAAGGAATTGTCATCAGAAACACAAAATGGACAATACATAACTTATAAACCTTGATGAATCAGGATCTATAAGTTGGAAATTAATGTTCTTGTGTTAGGTCCCTTAGACATGGATCGAGTCACAGGACGATGTACAGAGTAATCTTGCCACTCTGTTATATTCCTGC
>JAOQMQ010000196.1:313678-335112 GCA_027563845.1 Erythroxylum subrotundum | reverse complement strand
TGGTCGTTACTGGGTCTCATTTCTCACATCTACAGGCCAACCATCTCAATCACTGTATGTATCTTCTTAAAACCCTTTGTCCTTTTCTTTTTCACCCATAAGGTGGAGGCCGTACCAACTTAGAACTAAACCCAGACAAAACATGGTTGAACAAGTAAAAGAGCAATATATAGCCTCCATTTCCACCTTAAACTTTAAAACAATCTTAATGGGGAGTGGCAAAAGGGCAGATGCAATCCGAAATCAACAGAAAAATTTGGGTTCGGACTGAACTTCAGGCATTGTTGTGCTTGACTAGAATTTCGGTCAAGCTCAGTCCAAAATATCTTCATATATATCTACAATTTCGAACCAAAAAAGCTCAAACCCAATTCAACAAACATGCTTGAGCTTAAATGCCAGAATCTTAAACAGGCTCGATCTTGGACTTGGATCTGCCATTTTTTAAAGCTTGAACTTGGACTTTAATCTATCAAAAAGTCTTCAAGTTCAGGCTCGGGCCTTAGATGCCAAGGGCTGGCCCAATCCATTGCCATCCTTACTCATATTTTCATGTAAACTGAATGTTCCATGCTTGAAGAGATAATACAAGATTTAGTTGCTTAATGCTACCATCTATTAATCAACTAAAGTTGGTTGGCAGGTACCATATTCCAAGAGCATTTCTTAAAGAGAGTGGAAACCTTTTAGTTATACTAGAAGAATCAAGTGGAGATCCTCAGCAGATCTCATTGGATACCATTGCTATTACAAAGAACAATTCCTCATTCCATGTACAATTAATTTGACTTGTAAATAAGTTGCCTCTTACTAAAGTCAATAAATCATTTCACAACTAATATTAGCTAGAGCTAAACAATGTGTAGTTCTAATCTACCCTATCATGAACATGCAAATCCTCCAAAATCAAGCATGAATATATATATACCTTCCATGAGTTCTTCGAGCACCGGCTTGTGGAGCTATAACAATACCTCAACAAGCTTATTTCAGCTGCTAAGAAGCTTGAATATAAAAACCATGATAATGAGCACACCATCTTTTCAGTGCCCTCATCAACCAAGTCGAGGAACATTACGAACAATACTACAACACCAAGTCAAAGTGTTCAAAGGTTGATCCTTTAGCCATGTTTTTCACCTTTGTGGATCAGTTGTTTAGAAAATGCTTTTTCTTCGGACTTGTGGGTGGCGACCAGGTATGGCATTTCACTTGCTTTACTCCAAGTCCAGCCTCAACCTCGAAGCTCAACTCAGTGAGATGGTTCATGGGTTGGACACAAAAAATTTGGGCAACCTCTTAAAGCACTCGTCCTTCCTTCATGTTGATAAACCGAATTCCCAGCATACTGCATCAAACACAATAAAACTACAGATTTTAATTGAAACGAAGATAATAAGAGACCAAAATGATAAAATTCCATGCAGCTAAATCCAGCACGCACCATCTACTGGCATTCCGGATGAAAAGCAAAACTCCTAACCAAGTTGCATGTGCATGATAAGCTCGGTACACGAGAAGCATGAGAATCAAATTAAGATGGATAGGAGAGGGCAATTATAGCTAGTCCGCTGTATTTGAACCCATTATCTCCTAAAATTTTTGACAAGTATGTCCTTTTCAGGAAATAATTCTTCCATATCAATTAACAAGCAACTTACATAGTGACTCCAAATCAACAAGCACGCGAATTGAGACATCAAGATTCATCAATCCTGTAATATCCAATCAATCTCACGCCACTGTAACTCGGAACTATCAACAACTGCTTTGCTTTTAATAATAATACAGTACAATGATTCATGTCTAGGAGCAGGCACCAGCGGCTTCAATTGCTTGAGAGGATCTGAAATGTTGACATTTTTGTACTCCTCTCTTGCCGGAAGGACATGTTTCCACCAGAAATCAGAAAGTGCGGTCTTTAGAGTATCCCAGTACTCTACATCTCGGTCTAGTCTGAATAAACTGCTTCCCTTCGGAGTCCAAACGTAAAAATCCATCCAATCCTTATCCAATATTTCCATCAACCCCTGGGCTTGAGGGATACAGTAAAGGGGAATCCGCTTCCATGGTGAAGCTTGACTCATGTCACCACTGAAAAATGGACATTTAATCTCTAGAACTCCTCCAGGATCCAACCCATAAACAACTAGCCCATCTGGTGAGGCTGCGAGCCAATCAAATTCTGGGTTGCTCTTACGATAGACTTGAAACTTAGGGAATTCCACACTCTTTCCTGTTATTAGCTTGTATCTCTCAAGTGCTTCTTCTTCTTTCATATTGCTCCAACAAGTAGCCAGATTACCAGAAAATGGCTCTATGGCACCAACTTTCTCCAGCCAGAGCTGGACCCTTCGGTGAGGCCAAAAACCAATGGCGGCAGCAAAAGTGCTTGCAGTCAATTTGAGCTTTCTTTGCTCTTGCCAGTTTTTGAACCTGTGTTGAAAAGCACTTGATTGCAGAAATGAATAAGTTTTTTGGTCAAACTCAGCCAAAGGTCTCCTGAAGGGATTATTAGAAATTGGAATATCATCGCCGGGAATTTCAATTGTTGGATCCAACAGAACCCCACTCATATAGCTTCTTTTGCTGCTAGGAACTGAGGCAGCAGAGAGAGCTTCTATGCTGAAGTTGCAAGTACAATGATGAAATAAGATAGAACACAAGGTTGATGACATATAAGACCAAATGAAGCATACATGACATCAGATATCATTTATATTCTCAAACAAAACTCCAAAAGTAAACACAGAATTGATGTAAGTGCATCACTTGCCTATAATATGTTAGCAAATAAAAGAATAACCATCCCATAGAACATAGGTTTGAGAACCCAATACCATTATTCAGATCAACCAAATGGTACCTCTACCACGGCACTCGTTATTGAAAAACATATATTTACCTGATTGAAGAAAGTTAGTTGCTAAACAATTCTCACTTTGGACTTTGACAAGCCAAAAACAAGCTAAGAGCTTTTCTGGGAGACTAAATGATGGCAAATTATTGAAACAGTCAATGAAGCGAGACTCAGACCATCATAGTATTCAATTATAATCATTTAAAAGACCGAACTACTATCTCCTCCATCTGAAAATCAGGAACCACAAAGGCATGCTTAAACAAAAGATAAAGAACAGGAGAGACTAAATTAGTCTCAGAATTCACTTCCTTAAGCCGATGAGTTAATCAAGACATTTGTTCTCTTCCCAGAAATGAAACTGTTGGAAAATTCAGTGAAATACTAATAGCTAATAGGACATTGCAAGTGGTTTTCCTATTGAGGAACAATCCCAGGTGCCAAGTTCCATGAACTTCGTTATCTACACATGAAACCTGTCCGAATCTAAAACCTCAACTTATGTAAGTCACAAAACCATTAGTACAATCTAACAACGTTTTACACATTATCTGAACTTCACAGCTACACATATAATTCCATACACTCAAAATCATATGTAAGCCAGGAACATCATCGAACACGTTATCATCAACAGAGTAGCAAAGCAACTCACCAACCAAGCTTGAGACGTGTTCGACGCATAGAGGCTCTCTCACTACCGAGCTTCTCTATCAGCTAACAACTTCCTTAACCCGGAAATGGACAGTCTTAAACCAGGCATCGACTCACTCTTTCATAACTGCCGGTCGTAGCAAGGCGGGAGTTCGCTATTGAGCATTTGCTTCTCGAAAAAGATTGCAACTTTGCACTCAGTCTCTTCCTTTCTCGGTTAATAAAGACGCCACCGATAAATGGTATCGAAGATTGAGGGTGACAGAACCAAACGGCGCGGCGGCAGCGGAGTCAGCCGCAATGAAATATGGCCTTCAGATTTGGATGGTTGGGATGGTTTCGGCACACGAGCACAGTAGACTGGGAACAGCCGATCTCCTCCCATGAAACATGGTTTACATATATAATCGCCGTCAAAACAAAAATCACAACCTAACAAGCAACTAGGGCTGGCTGACCGATCCAATTCCAGGAAAAAAGATGGGTTTGAACTAAGATCTATAGTTTTGGGCCATGGGTTTATAGGCCGACTTGAATTTTTCAGCTACGAATGTGCGTGCTAAGTCACCGACATGATGTAAAAGAGTAAAAATTAGACTTGACCCCAACCTATGAAGAGTAAACCCGACAACGTAAAGATATCAGACCACATGGTCACGTGCAATCATGACATAAGATCTAACATATGTCTAATGTCTGCAACATGTGTCCCAGAAATATCTTCAACGTATAACTCAAGAAAGATCTTGTTAACGCCTTCGATAATAACCCAAGAGCTTTATAATTAGTGAAGCAACCGACAATCAAGGCATGGTCGTGTGTGGAAAATGTCCGGTCCATGCACGTTTCATTTAATTCTACGCCCTTTAATGTGACATGATCCCAATCTTCTCTAAGATTTACTACCAATTGTATTTTTACTCCAAGATCAGAGGATACATTTTTCAAAATTTTCTGATCTTGTTAATGTTTTAATCGCTGAATAGAAGTTGGAACACCCCCACAAAGTTGGAACTGGTAATTCATTAGGTCAACAACAACCATTTTGGAGCAACACTAACCAATTTGGGAGTGACTTAATTTTGCAGCTAAAGGGTATTCAAAATGAAACTGTTTAAGACGATGATTGGTTCTAAGCAGTTGTAATGGAAGAGGACCATACCATGAACATTTTCTAATTTAGTTCGTCAAGATTCCATTTTTCTTTCTTAATTCTAACCCTGATGAAGAGATAACGAGTTACACATCAACTATGTGAAATGGGTTGCTTAAGAATTTTAGATTTGAAGTAGGAAGGTGAAGCTCAAGTGTACACATCAATGGAGATATTTGTTCCTGGTGACCACCAACTTTAATGGATACATTTCTCCTCTTCATTCTTTCTAGTTTCTTAAAGAGATCTATAGATAAAAGGGAAATAATAAACCATGAACATGGTTAACTATGCAGTATAAATGAAGTCAGTATGAGATAAAGTATGGAACTTTAAGGTCTCTCTCACAGGTACCAACAAATTATGGGTCCTCGAGGGTCGGTCATATTTGTCAAGAAGTCCTTCTGTTTCCATCTCACCATGCTCTGTCATTTTATCTGCTTTTTGTCCCTTTTTATATATTTTTTAATATCTCTCTGGTAGTTGCAAATGCTGCAGGTCTAAGTTTTTTTGTCCTTTTTTTATATATTTTTTAATATCTCTCTGGTTTGCACTTATAAATGCTGCAAGTCTTAGTTCTTCTTGCTTTATATTGTGTATGAGCCTATGAGGATCTTGTATCAGGATGGAGTTTCTCGAGCTATGTTGATTAGCCAAAGAAAATGAAGAAACTTTACTCGAAAATGCCAATGTCTCAGCACATACTGTCTTCATCATTGCCTGTCTACCTCCTCTTCCTGGTCTTGTCATTTAATTTGTGTTCAGCAGCAAATGTGACATATGACAGTCGTTCTTTGATCATCGATGGCCAGCGAAAGCTTCTCATCTCCGCCTCCATTCATTATCCCCGCAGCGTCCCTGGGGTTAGTTCTCTTACCTTCACTCCATCTCACTCTTTAGTTGGTTACCTAATTAGTACATTACACAAATGATAGTTGAAAAGATAAATGTTATGTCGAGTAGGAACCGAACCAGATTGTTTAGCAGGACATAGATCTAAAAAAAACTTGTTTTTGTGCTATTCAATGTGAACTCTTTTGTGTTTCCACTTAACTATTTTATTGTGGGGAATGGGAGTGTGAGTGAGGATAGGGCAAAGTTAGTAAGTTCTTAGGTGGGAGAGGGAGGCTTACTGTTTGAGAATAGACGTGAAAAGCTCAACTGGGTTGGATTTACTTCTCCAAAAAGTATGGGCTATTTGCTGTTTTTCAGGTTTCATTCACTGGTTCCTCAACGACCCTCTGCTTCCAACTTGTGTATTGAATTCTTTAGTTTGCTTCCATCTTGTGGGATTTGTTAGATTAGCAATAAGGACTCTGCATTTGCTATCTCTACGAACTTGGTTTTCGAAACATATTGTGTTAATGGCAATAAGGTACATTGCAGATGTGGCCAGAACTGGTACAGACGGCCAAGGAAGGAGGGGTGGATGTGATTGAGACTTATGTATTTTGGAATGGTCATGAGACTGCTCCTTCCCAGGTTAGTTGGATACATAGAACATGTTGCTAGGAAATTGAATTTTTATCTTTGTGAATTAGTATTCTACCATTATATATCCTCTTCTCCCCTTTGATTTCCTCTATTTTGATTGTAATTGTGAAAATGTAGTATCATTTCGAGGGCCGATATGATCTGGTCAAGTTTGTAAAGATAGTTCAGCAGGCTGGGATGTATCTAATTCTTCGTATCGGTCCATATATTGCAGCTGAATGGAATTTTGGGTAAGTTTGTCTCCTTTTTAAATTTAAGCCATGGTGCTGAAAGGAGAATCAAGCCAATGGTGGATGGTGAAATTTCAGATTTTCTTTAAAGAACAGAAATTCCTTTTCAAACTCCAGTTTATATCCTGATTTGCTACTAATAACTTGTTTATTATCACAATTTAGGGGTTTACCAGTTTGGTTACATTATGTTCCTGGAACTGTATTTCGAACTGATAATTATAACTTCAAGGTATGGTGATGGCACATTTTAGTGTATCACTTGTAAGAGATCTCCATGCTCTCCTTAGAAGAGTTGGAATTTCATAAATTGTGGGTGCTGGTAACAAGCTATTCCTTGCTATTTTGCAGTATTACATGCAGAGATTCTTGACATACACAGTGAACCTAATGAAACAAGAGAACCTTTTTGCTTCACAGGGAGGTCCTATCATCTTGGCTCAGGTAAGCATAACTAGATGTCTGCTCCTTTTTATTTTTCATCTTCATCATATTACTGCAGATGTTATGACCGGTGAAATGATTAAAATTGCCATTTTCTCTTTGTTTTTAGTCTGAAATTTTTGGCTACAAAGAGGTTATGGCTCTAATTTTTAGTCTTTTTGACATTTCCCTATCATTAAACATTCACCCTAAAACATTAGTCACATCTTTGTATTGACAAGACAATGGCAGCTTTCTTACCAGGGTTTATTCTCTTACTTTGCTCCAAGTTTATCTTTTGTGGAAATGAGCGCTAATGGAAAATTCAACTGTTCAGATCCTCAAAGTTTGTGGACGAATAGAAAATATTATTGTACTGAAAGTAGATATTGTTCCGGGGATTTAACTCCCTTCACATGATTAAATCTAAGTTCATCCCTCGAAACATCTTTGAAAGGAGAAACCTTTTTGACCTCCTCCATGTTTACCGTATTTTACGATCCTATACACAGTTAAGAAGCAACCACATTTAGTTGTTCTTCTTTGCTACAAATGAATGAGAAGTCAAAGCACATATTTCTTTAAATTGCAGGTTGAAAATGAATATGGATTCTTTGAGAACGCATATGGAGCTGGAGGAAAGCGATATGCCATGTGGGCAGCTCAAATGGCTGTTTCTCAAAATATAGGGGTTCCTTGGATAATGTGTCAGCAATACGATGCTCCTCCTACTGTTGTATGTTCAACACTTCCCTACATAATTCATGAAAAAAACATAATCTTAGTTTCACACAAGTTGAGTATAACAATTGTATGTGTGCATGAGGATAATTATTAAATTTTTGACAAAATATTCTATCAGTCCACAAAAGTTTGACTTTTTCTCTTTTTATTTATGCATTCCTTTTCTATGCAGATCAACACCTGTAATTCCTTTTACTGTGATGATTTCAAACCAATTTACCCAGACAAGCCTAAATTTTGGACTGAGAATTGGCCTGGATGGTAAGGTTTTCATTACAGTAACATATTTATGGTACATCAGAAATAACTTTGATGAATAAAATTTGCCTCTTAAGCCATACTGTACCCTTGTATATTTGAGAAATCAGATTGGAGTTTGTGATCTTCATAATCTGCACCTTATAAGCTGCTGTCATTACCACTCCAAAATATCAACAGCGAAGGGGATGTTTGATAAGGATAGGATCATTCTACCATCGTTAAGTGTATACGGGTCATTGGTGTTTTATCAAAGCGATGTGCCGTATTTGGATTAATCCCACCAGTTGTTAGGTGATACTTTAATTTCATTCAACTAGTGGAATAAATCTTTCCTAGATTTGTTATTCCAGGAAGATGATGTGTTTAGAGAAATTGCAGTAATTTCTGTAGGCATGATGATGTAGACCCAATCAATGCAACACTACTGAGGCCGTTTGAGCTCATTTTCTATAAGCTTATCTCAGCTGATTTAGGCTGGTGCATCCCTATTGAAGGTCCTAACTTAGTGCAGTATACTGTGTGGATCTTCTTCTAGCTGTGTTGCAGATTGCATGGCTCAATATAATTTCTTCTTCATTTAACAGAAGTGTTTGTTTCTAGACTTTCCAATTTCTCTAAAGCATAGTTATTTCAGTTGCTGCTCTTGTTGTCTGCACAAGATATAACAGACCATTAAATGCACTGGCTGAAAACATGCCATTTCTCCTAGTTAATAGAGTGAATATAATAACTTTTCCAGGTTCAAAAGATTTGGGGACCCTAACCCTCACAGACCACCAGAAGATATTGCATTTTCTGTTGCTCGTTTTTTCCAAAAAGGCGGTAGCTTACAGAATTATTACATGGTATGTACCTTCCTAAACATATGAGTTCTACCTAACTGTTTCTTTTGCTAGTATATTACTACACCTATAATCTCATTATAGCTTGATTGTTATCTGTTATTTTCTCTTAATAGCTATTGTTGTTGTTGCTATTCTATTGTATCTCATGTCTATAGGTTTGTCTTCTTTAATTTAGTATCATGGTGGAACAAATTTTGGTCGCACTTCAGGAGGACCTTTCATTACCACAAGTTACGATTATGATGCACCAATAGATGAATACGGTGAGCACTTGGAAAGTGAATACTATTACAGAGAATTCCAATCCTTGGAACATTATGTAATTCTGACAGATTTTAATTTCATCATTAAAAGGGTTACCCAGACTTCCAAAATGGGGACACCTGAAGGATCTACATAGAGCTATACACTTGTGTGAGCATGCTTTGCTGAATAGTGAGCCAACTACCATATCATTAGGTCCTTCCCTGGAGGTGACTGTTCTCTCTGTTGACTTTTCATCTGTTATAAATGAAGAAGATAAACGTTTGCTTTCCTTTGATCTATATCATACTAGTATTGTACTGGGGTATCTGACATTTGAGATCCACTATAGCTGGATATTTCTTAAAACCCGTAGTGAATTACTGCTAAATCTATAGGCCTATGTCTATGACGATGCATCGGGAGCATGTGCTGCTTTCCTTTCAAACTCAGATGAGAAAAATGACAAGACTGTGATATTCCGGAATGTGTCCTATCACCTGCCTTCATGGTCAGTTAGCATCCTGCCTGACTGCAAGAAAGTTGTCTTTAACACTGCAAAGGTAATTCTTAATTCTTGTTCTAAAATCCAGTTAAGTATCAAATCGTAAGACCCAATGATCCCAATCCTTATGTTCTTGAGGTTTCAATAAATCAGCTCGCTTGTCTTATGGTTTAAAAGTTGTTTTTCTACAATAATTGCTGGTCTGATCCATCAAGAACTAAATTGTTGAGTTTTACAATCCTGGACCAAATGATTAAGTTTATCCATGCTACAGAATTCTGTTGGTCTGATAAGCATCTTGCAATCAGATCATATTTTCTTTCCCTTGTTTACTGTGTTCTTACAAAACAATAGAGATTGAATGCAAACATACAGTGGAGGAAGAAGAAAAGAAATAAAAAAAATCACTGGTTACTAAAAATGTCCAATGTTCTGTCATCCAACAGTGTTGCTGTCTAAGAATAGAACTGTTTTGTGCTTTATTGCAAGGTTGTGATGTAATATTCCTTTACCTACCTGAGTAAGTCTTACTTTTAACTGGATTATGCTCTTTCACATGAAAATTTGAATAGGTAAGTTCACAAACCTCTGTAGTTGAGATGCTGCCTGAGGCTTTGCAGCCATCTGTGACATCATCAGTCAGCGGTAAAGAAGCTTTTAAATGGGAAGCATACACAGAAAATGCTGGGATCTGGGGAGAAGTTGACTTTGTTAATAATGAACTTGTCGATCACATCAATACCACGCAAGATACTACTGACTACCTCTGGTATACAACAAGGTTAGTATCAGAGTAAATAAAGGTCAATAGATGTTGACAATATGAATGGTCCCTTAACACTTATGTTCATGTGGTAACATAACTTACTTTTTTGAATTTTCTTGAAAATTCTAATTAAACCTCAAATTTGGTTTCATCTTTTTCTTAATATTTCTGCGCAAATCGTCATTCTGAAGTGTAATGGCCTTGTAGTATAATATAGTTTGCCTTCACTCACTTTGGGAACTAAGTTTTTCCTTTTTGGTTTACCTAAATGGCAGCATAACTGTTGGTGGAGATGAAGAGTTCTTGAAAAATGGAACCCAACCAGTTCTATTTATTGACTCGAAAGGTCATGCACTGCATGTTTTTGTGAATCAGCAGCTTCAAGGTTATTATCTGGTCCTTTATGTGATTTTGTGTGAATGTTTTTTTATTCTTCAAGTTTTATTATTGAACTAGCTAATGTGAATAACATTGATTCTGTATGGTTTTGTCAACTCTCGATCAGGTAGTGCATCTGGAAATGGGACACATTCCCCCTACGAATTTAAGAAACCTATACCTCTCAAAGCAGGGAAAAATGAAATTGCTCTCCTGAGCATGACTGTCGGTCTGCAGGTAAGATACTCTTTGGTTTTTAACATTCTTAATATCCTGCTTTAATTTGTCTAAGCCTGTGATGCATTTTAACGAACTTTGATTTGTGATAATGTTGTCATGGAGTTACAGTTTAAGTTGTGATAATTGTGTACATGATGTTTGGTCGGCTTCCAAAACAGCATCTTATGGAAGGGTAATAGTTGCAGCCAGCGACATTTATTTAGTGATTGGAACTTTTAGTCCCCTTGTTAAGGATCTACCAATGGAATATTATTGAACACTACACCTTAGTTTGGTGTTCCAAAACGACAAATGAATTTACATCACATCAGGAATCTAGATTCATTTTCAGGTGCAATGGCTGTCTTAGTTTCACAATTTTACCAAGTCTACATATATTCATGCTATTCCTGTCATGGAAAACGGGAGTTTTAAGAACCTTGGAGTGTTTTTCACTGCTTTCAGAATGGAGGCCTGCGCTATGAATGGTGGGGAGCAGGATTGACGAGTGTCAAGATTAAGGGCTTCAATAATGGGACAGTGGACTTGTCCTCAAATGATTGGTATTATAAGGTATCCTTACATCTTTCTTTTACCTGTTCATTGTTTGCAGGTCTCTTCGCATCAACTGTAAAACAGTGCCTATCTGATCTTGCATTTAATAGCTAGTTGAAGAAATACTAGTCACAGTCTATTCTTAGTTTGAGTAGTTCGAGCGAAACTATTCCATACAACAATGTTACTGGAGAAATACATGTGTACACAACAATTGATCTAACAAGATAGAAAAATTAGTTAACAAGATAGAAAAATTAGTTAACTTCGACCTAGAAACATGAATTCAATATGAAGTCATATATAGCTTGCTCAAACTAACATTGCTCCTTTCTTTGACTTTACAGATAGGATTACAAGGAGAAAAGCTTGGTATATTCACACCTGATGGTGTGAATAAGGTTAAGTGGGTTGCTGCTGCTGAACCACCAAAGAACCAGCCTTTAACATGGTATAAGGTCAGTATTCTCAGAGACGATTCTGTTTTGTATTTGGAAAGTGTAACCTTAAATGGCCTGGAAGTTCAAGTCCACCATAAATACCTGGAAATTTGTAGGCTATTGTTGATGTGCCGTCAGGGGATGAACCAGTTGGATTGGATATGCTTCATATGGGTAAAGGTCTAGCTTGGTTGAATGGAGAAGAAATAGGAAGATATTGGCCCAGAAAGAGTCCCATAAATGGTAAATGTGTGAAAGAGTGTGACTACAGAGGAAAATTTAATCCAGATAAGTGCTCAACAGGGTGTGGAGAACCAACTCAACAATGGTAATCTGACAATTAAACTTCTTAAGTCTGAAATGCTAGATCGGAATGACGAATACTGCATCATGCTAGATCGGAATGATGAAAACTGCATCTGATAACCATTAACTATACTAATGATAGCTATTTGTCTAGTGGATGTTTACAAGACTTGTTAATCAATTTGGCTTCTCTTTTCTATTATGTCGTAGAAATCTATACTCACTGGAAGCAAATTGTGAGAAAGAATCCATCTTGTTCTTGTGTGACAGTAACCTTTTTATGCATTTTAACCAGGTATCATGTTCCTCGGTCTTGGTTCAAGCCATCTGGAAACATTTTGGTAATTTTTGAGGAGAAAGGAGGAGATCCCACAAGAGTTCAATTCGTAAAACGACAAGTCTCTAATGTGTGCTCTCTTGTTGCTGAGGATCACCCTTTTGTTGATCAATCATTACCAGCATCTGAAATTTTAAGCAGCAATAGGAAGCCTTCAGTCCATCTGAGGTGCCCTGTTCATAAGCATATATCTACCGTAAAATTTGCCAGTTTTGGAACTCCTACCGGAACTTGTGGATCATTCAGTGTGGGAGACTGTCATGATGCCAACTCCATTTCAGTGGTTGAAAAGGCAAGCCAAACTGTCTCTCCTCACTTCATTGCTCAAACAAAAATGGTTATATGTGCCTTCAGAACTCAATTTTAAGTAGCTCTTAGTTTGGTGGATAAATTTTCTCGATCTGCTTTCATATACTATGGTTTGAAAATAATCATCTTTCAGAATTCAAATGTTACTGCACTTATTTGAAGCTTATTTCAGACTTGCAACTTTCTTCTTGAAAGAAACCCTTCTTTTCTTTCTTCGTGTTATTTCCTTTTTTTCCCTCATTTTATGTACTAATCACATGATGGAACTTACTTTCAGGTATGTTTGAACAAAAATGAATGTGCTGTAGAACTAACTGAAGATAACTTCAGGAAGAGCTTGTGTTCTGGGAAAATCAGGAAACTTGCTGTTGAAGTAATATGCAACTGAACCTGAAAGTGAGCATATTCAAGTGCACAAAAAGAAAATCATTTTTCTTTTGTAATCCTTTTTTGGTTTTCATGTATCTTAATGCTTAATCTCTTGATGCAGTGGGAAACATTAGTTTTAGAAGTTGCCTCTTAAAACAGGCCTTTGAGGTCAATCTATGCTCATTCAAGTTTTCAAAGTTAATTATACATTGGCAAATTTGATTCCCTAACCATTTCCCTTTTCCTACTAGTTCTGTTACACCAGTTAACTACCCAATCCACAATCACAGAACGAAATTGATCGTCATGCTAAGCGTTTGACGAAAGTTGCGAGAGATGCTCTTTCAATTAATGGCCTTACCTTGCTTCACGTTTCATTTCAACTGCATTACATCACTAAACTACTACTCTCTCTCTTCCCTACTCACTTCGCTATAAAAGCTCACATCTTGACTTCTTCATGGCCAGCCTCAGTTCCAAGCCATAGTAAAGCAAGAAAGACTAATTCTCATTCCATATTTCCCAATCCACCAAGGCCCAGAACAGAAAACGTCAAGAAAGTGGACCGCTACTAACAACCAGAATAAAAGAAGCAACAGAAGAACCCAAAGATTGAAACTTTGATCCAAAATGAGAACGATGGTCATCACTGATAATGTATTGTTCATCAAGTCACTGATTCATTTGTCAACTAGTGAGCTCAATGACAAGGTTTTTGCTTGAATTTTATGTTATTCTTGAAGGTTAAATACCAATTTATTGTTGTTAAACGGAATTGTGGGCAAAGAGGCCACTCTGTTCTGTAATCCTACGAGGTCCACTGAATCTCTAATCGAAAAGAAAAACTTTCAAATAATGAAAGGAAGCTCAAATTTCAACAGTAATCCATCTCCTTCACGATTTCATAAAATATCATACGAACAACAAATTCTAGAATAACAATTTCAGTGCAGAAATTCCAGAGCTACAAGAACATCTCAACTTAAACCAACTTGAAAAAAAAAGAGAAACCTTGCCAAGAAAGAGGGCAAGGCACTCTATTCCACGAGAAGACAGTCGATAAAACAGATAATCAGAACCTTGCATCAATACTCAATAGCGATACCTATCTCGGTCCCGATCACGGCCATAGTCCCTATCTCGATCACGATCTCTATCTCGGACATAGTCTCTGTCTCGCTCATAATCGTAATCTCGCTCTCTATCTCTGCCTCTATCCCTATCTCTGCTTCGGCTACGACGTCTATCCCTGTCATCACGTTCTCTGTGCTTGCTGCTTTCTCTGTCCCTATCATCATAGTCCCTCCCTCTTTCTTTGCTTCTCTCTCTGCCATCTCTATCAGCAACACCTGCAAATACAACACTATATTAGCAGAGCACAGGTTATCGTTTGTTTTTCAACGTTTAGAGCACAGTAAATGCACTTAGCACAACTCATAACCAAGTGTACCCTCAGGCCAACAATAGTAATGCTAATGGGTGATAAGTGGTATCTCAAAAAGTAAAGAATTGATCTTATCAAGAGCAGACACCTGAGGTCTAAAGCTAGGGATCATATTAATAAGCGTCTAGACAGGTTAATCAATGCCAACAGCCAACTAAAGATTAAGACCTCCTCTTTACAGTGAAGATGTTAAAATTCAAAAAATTGTCAAATATGGAAAATAAAATCACTTACCTAGTTCTTCGACCTGCCATCCCGCTCGCCCAGCACCAGAAGGCCCTCTACCAGCATCAGCTTGTTGAGTTTTGGCACGGAACTTTTTCTTAAGATTGCCAAACTCATCATATAGTTCACCATCATCCTGTCATAGGATTGTCTTAAACTGTAAAATATGAAGTCACATTGAATTTAATGCCATAACAACAGAATGCATCTTACCTCTTCGGCTTCCTTTCTGCGACGCTTAGTTTCTTCTAATTCTTCTTCATCGAGTTCTTTATAACCACCACCTCTTCCTCCCCTATTAAATTACAGGCATTACATTCTTGCATGAGGAATGAGGCTTAGATAGAAGCCATAATAAACATGCAAGTCATTTACAAGAGATAATTGCAAGTCATAGCTGCTGATACAACACGAATCATCAAAATCTCTAGCTCATCTTCACATCTGGATGCACTACATCCTACTAAAGGATATACAGTTGCAAGTAATCTTCAACTTTCTTCCGGCGGCAATGCGCCAACCATTTAAGAACAATTCTTCTCCAAGTACAGCAATGCTGGTCATATTGGGGAAAGAGAGGAACAGAGGAAGAAGAAGAGAAAAGACAGGAACAGAAGAGAAGAGAAAAGGGGGAGAGAGAGATAGAGACACATAGAACAGCGATATCTAAATTTCAGACATTACCTCACACCACCCTCATTGTGACCAGGTTTATTGGTGTTGCAGATATTGCATTTTGTACGTTTTGCCCAATTTATATTGCCACACCTGTAGTGCAGAAATTAGAATCAAGGAAAAGAAGAAAGGGGAGAAAAATTTTAAAAAGCATTTTACACACATTTTTAAAAAAATTGGCCCCACCATTGACTTAAAAATCAATAAAGTATAGCAGAACTTCCAAAATGAATCCTCAACTTCAAAACACAAGAATGACGAATGTGAACAATAAAGGATATGGTGTCTTGAATTGGATGTGTAAGTAGATGACTAAGATTAAAACACATAAAGTTCTAATCAGCTTTGACTATGAATAAATAGATTTAAGACCCATTTTATTTCCTGTCACATGTAAAAGCAGAACCTTAAAAGATACTACAAGTGCTTCAAAGAATTATTTTATCAAGTTTTCTTGGGATTAGAAATTTAGAACCTTAAGTGCTCTAACTATAAGCTTTTGGAGAAAAGATGATGTGCTAACATAACTTGGAACCAAAAACTCTTCAAGGATATTATCACTGAAATGTCCTCTCCATGTTAAAGCTCATTAGTAAAGATTTATCTTGAAAAGCAATTCTTTCAAAATTGACACTAAATCAGAAAGGGCTTTAGTAAATTTAGAATTTTGATGGAACTTATTACAAGTCAGCAATTGTCTTCTTGATTAAGGTTATCAGACTAAGTTTGCAATCACCCTATTCACTGGAAAAAATATGAAAAATGAAACAAATTTGAATTTCGGCACAAAGAAAAGCATCCAGTTTCAAGTGTATACAAATTGTTGGAGCATGAACTATTATCTACCAAGAACCAAGTAAGTGTACCAAGTAACAAAATAAGGTGTTACAGTGCCTTACATAGGACAAGGCCAATCATTAGGACCAAAAATTTTCGAAGATACACCAACAGACCGCCCAGGAGCTGCAGCATCATTACCACTAGAACCCCTGCCACGACCACCCCCTGAACCACCACCAGAAGCACCAGAGGGCCGAGCACTACCACAGCGATTGCAAACACCACGAAAAGCAAAATTTACATTGCCACAGCTGCTACAAGAATACAGCATGAGGAGCTGTCTTACTAGATATTATCATAGACCAAGAAAACTAATTGTGAGCCATCATTAGAAAAGAGCAAGAAAGAGCTGCTCACCAAATGTCACATCACAGACCTTGTATTCGGACACAACCAGTCTCCTTCCTGTTGCCACTTTTTGCCAGAAGCTTCGACACGGCCTCTACCACTCCCAGCACCTCCATTAACATCTTTAGCATCTTCGTCCAATCCACCAGAATCACCATTACCATTTAGGCCGGAAACAGAGTTATATGCTTGGTCATCTTTGCTCTTGGATTGCGCTATAAAAACTCCAATGACACTACCATGAAATTCCTTGTTATTAAACCATTCCACAGCTGCTTGAGCAGCATATGGATCTTCGTATGTAACAGTAGCATCACCCTTGGGTTCATTTGTAACTTTATCACGGTACAACCATATCTTGGGTCGACCAGTTCGCTTATCTTTCTATGAATCAAACAACAGAGAAGAAATTAAACCCATGATGCAGAATGGAAAATGCTCACTAATTGAAGGATAGAAATAGAGAAAGGCAAAACCAACTAGTACATGTAGAAACTCCTTACCTTGAGCAATCCAATTGTGCTGAAATAGTCAGCTAGCATATTCTCATCTGTTCCCTCAGGCAAATTGCAGATATAAACAGACCCATTTGCAGGCAGTCCTTTAACTGAATAACTAGCCATGCTTCTTCCAATTTCATCAAACAGAACTGCCTCTGAACTCTGCCTAAAAACAAGAAGGCTTTAATTGTTAAAAAATACATTAAGTAAAACCGATGTGTATTAGTAAGAGGGAAAGACTAAACAGGTAAAATAAAATAAAAGAAACTCCTTTTTATCAATTCCATTCCCTTATTAACTCTATCTCCAAATACCCATCTCCAATCTAGAAACTAACCTCAATTAAACCTAACAGTACGCACCCGGAACTGAGATTAAAACGAAAAGAAAACCCTAATTAACATGCCCAAATCAATAACAGTTAATCCAAAGAAAAGAATTAACCAAACACCCAAAGATTGAATCTTGAGAAGACCCAAGAAGAAACAAACCCAAGATCGGAAGTGAGGAAGATAGAAGAACCGATGGGGTGCTGAGACACTACTGATACGGTCTAGGAAAAGAAAGTGCAGCAGTTTTGGAACTCCAAGGATATAGACGAAGACGTGGTCTTTTTTTTCTTGTTTTGTTTTGTAGTATAGTAGTAAAAGGTTAAATATATATTAGTTGTTTTTATTTTATTATCAAAATTCAATTTTTATTGGACTAAATATGGTATTATTATATTAGTTATCCAAATTAAAGACACCAAAATTTGTAAATACTAATTAAATTATGTATTGGCTTATTTAAAATATAAAATTTATAAATTACATATACCCAATTTAAAATAAATACTTAAATATTATTTTTTGTTTTACCTTAAAAACCAAAAATGGACACAAAATAATAGATCAACTATAAAGATTGATAATAAATTGTCATATGAGCAAAGACTTTATGATGTTTAATTTAATTAGGGATGATATTAGGATGAACAAAGTTCATTAGGAGTTTCTATGAACTCATTCACAATCAAGTTTATCCAACCTAGTTTATGACAAGGGTAAAGACAAATATCAGACACAAGGCTCTGTGTAATGTAAGAGTTGGAGGGTCATTAATAAGCAAGCTTCTTTTTGTATTTTATAAAGATACCATTTTTATAACTAAAACAGTAATCTTCTGACAACAAAGGATAACCTTATGATTGCTTCAAAGCTCCCCTCGTCCAGCTTGACTTACAAACCCTAAATTTAAATCAACCAACTGGTAAAGAAATAAGAGGCCGAATCCTTGATTATGCAACCCGAGTCCATTCCAAAACTTGTTCAAACTCGCATATTAAACCCAATTTATGAACCCTAGATTCAATCAACCAACTAGTAAAAGAAATAAAATTCATGAAAACATACATAGTCATACATATCACAGATAATTCATTTGATCTATAAATTTGGTCTCTCTGATTTTAAGTTCTCTACAAGCATCCTTAGACCAGCTTTTAATTCTGCTATCCCTTCTTCCAAAACAGCACAAACTGGATAAATGGGAATATCTTGCACCCTTCTTTTCATTTCTTCATAAATCTCTTGAGCTCCTTCTTCATCAATCTTATTTGCTACTATCAAGGAGGGCCGATCAGACAGACCCTTTTGATGGTGCTCAAGCTCTAAGACTAGATCTTTCAGCTGTTCCCACGGTGCGATTCCTTTTCGCCCATCTAACGCAGCAGCCAAGTCAACAACATAAACCAAAACCTTGGTACGTTCTATATGCCGCAAGAAAGCATGTCCAAGTCCACGGTTTTCATGAGCACCTCTTATTAGCCCTGGAATGTCAGCAACTGTGATTGAGAAATCGTCAAAGTTCAGTTTCCCTAAATTTGGCCGGAGAGTGGTGAAGGCATAGTGGCCAACCCTGGGTTTAGCCCTTGATATTGCTCCTAGAAGGGTACTTTTACCAGCATTTGGCATCCCCACTAGTCCCACATCAGCAATGCTCTTCAGTTCTAAAATGAGAACTGCCTCAGAGCCAGGCAAGCCAGCTGTGGTATAGGATTCACTGTCATCACGAGATTCCGGATCAGACGCATTACCCTTACCAACCTTTGGCTTCTTACAGTTAGCCATTTTCGAAAGAGAGACATTACCAAGACCACCCTCGCCTCCACGAGCAACAACTATTTTCTGGCGGGGTCGTGTTAACTCTGCAACATTATATTCTATATGCTGTGTGCTTTCAGACTTCATCTGAGTGGCTTGCGTGCTGCTAGCCGATTCCTCCTCATTTTCCTCACCATGTGGTGGTGAGCCACTGCCACTCCTAAATGATTCAGCATCCTCTTCCACACAGATCGACTCCAACTCAGACCCTAACTGATCAGTTCCCAGATTCCCTGGAAGATCCCAGGGATCCATATCTGTTGACAGATCATTTTCACATACAGATGGAAATTTGCCCTGCAGAAGATGAACTACAGTACCAACAGGCACTTGAACAACCTATTAAAAAAAAGCATTACTCAATAAGACAAAGCCATCTGATTTCCAGTAAAACAGAGATCAACAGACCATCTACAAGAACTAAAAAGTTCCGAGGAAGTAACCTTGTCTTCACCTCGAGTTCCTGTCATATTCTTGGGAGCACCATGACCACCTTTTAAGGCAATCTGCAAGAAACAAAAGCGTGGCTCAGGGCCTTAAAACACTCATCAAATTGCAAAGTAACAAAGTGCTAGAAAATGAAGAACTGCATACAACATGAGGTTGTAAACTACTTAGATCCCAAACTGCAGGCGAACATTCTAGAATTACATCCCCACCTCTTCCGCCATTACCACCTGCATTACTGGATCAATAAATGAATAAAAAAGCATAGCCATAAACACAATTTGACAAACATCAATTCATGTGTGCTTATACGTTTTAATTAAGACAACCAGATGCATTAAGTACATAAAATCCATAAATAGATCATTATCCAAAAGAACAGTTTGCCCAAGCTATATATATATATATATATATATATATATATATATCACTGAAAAGCTTAACCTCCTGATGAAACAAGTGAAAACTTCACAAGCTGGACTTTAAAGAGCAAACTACTCAAGTCTTTAAATGTTGATAATTAACATTGAACTTGAGCAAGAAATTACTGGCTGGAGTTTAAAGAACAAACCACTCAGTCTTCCCAAATGTTGGTAATTAACAATGAACTTGAACAAAAAAGTTACCATCAGGTCTTCCTCGGCGATCATGTCTGCTACGTCGATAGCTAAAACAACCAGTGCCACCATCACCACCTTTAGCATGTAACGTGCACCTATCTCTCATTCTAGTTTCCTGCAAAATATCCCGAAACACTGTGATTAACAATATTAAAGACAGAAAGAACATATAAGTAACTATGCCTGGTATCAGAGAGTAGAAGTTCACTGATGAGGAACATCAAACCTGTAGGGGGGCAGTCTTTCCTTTTGTATGAGAAACATTCGAAGAGAACATTGACAAGAAAATGCATTGAGATCTGGAGGATTTTCTCAAGGCTTCTAAGCAGAAGAAGCAATCGGCGGTATATTGCAACCACATTTGCCTATACTTTCCCATTCTTTAAACTCACCTTATATTCAACCGATTAAAATTTTATTGAATTATGCCCTCATTCAAGCAGCCTACAGAAGAAAAACTCAAATGACATATACATTCCAAACGAATTGCACATATTCAGATAAAGAGAGATATCAGCCCATGAAGCAATCCTCTAAACTCATTTTCATAATGTGAGCTCACTTGCTTAACTAAAACATGAATAGAAATATCAGATCAATTAACATTTTCTTTGTCATCTCTTGACAACCCAAAGAAGAACAAAGATACCAAAGTGATCAACTGAACTAACCATTCACGAGGGGAAATAACAACGGAACGCATTAAAACCAAGAAGACGTACCTATAACATAGATTAAAACGAAAAGAAAACCCTAATTGACATGCCAGAATCAATAACAGTTAATCAAGAGAAAGGAATCAACCAAACATACAAAGATTGAAATTTCAAAATGCCCAAGAAGAAACAAACCCGATATTGGAAGTGAGGAAGAGACAGAAGCGATGGGCTAATGAGATTGCATCGACACGTCACTAAAAAGGCCGAGTGGGCACTTACGTGGATCGACAGTTCGGAGACGTTCGCGGAGAGACTGATAGCGTTCGCGTGAGTGGAGGGGATATTCTTTTCCGGTAGCTTCTGTGCGATATTTTGGCTAAAAAAGCGCGGGCTCATGCCTGGCTTAACCTTCTCGAACGAGCTCATATCGCGAGATGAAGG